>MSJI02000143.1:2512-59827 GCA_001931905.2 Cladosporium sp. IMV 00045
GGGGGGGGGGGGGGGGGGGGGGGGGCAACAACAACTTCAAAGCGTAGGCCGTGACATTGAGCAAGGTGGAATACCTGACTTGTCCAGTTAGGGTATGGATTTTGTTGATTTGAAACGACCTTCTATTCAATGGCAAGTCTTTAAGCTCAAGTATGATGTACTTGAAGATCATACATCCTTCGAAAAGCAAACGGTCTGTTTTCCCACGTGCTTTTGGTGGACCCTGAGAAGCCCGGGCCACATGAAGCGAATCATCACGCCGGTGATGAATGTTTGTTTTGGGCTTTGCCTCTGATGAACTTGTCGGCTTTTCCATCCCGCCCCACGACTCAAACCAACCCATCCAAACACCGCACTGACATCGCCATGGTCTCAGAGCGCGACCCCTCCAAAACATCCGCAGGCGGCGCGGGCGCTTCCTCTTCACAACACAGACATCAAAACCACCCACAACAAGAGCGCCAACCGCTCGCCAACATCAGTGCCAAAATGTCCAACTCTCCCACATCCACGCCGCAGAAACCGGCGGCGGCAGAACCTCATTTCAAACCTCCTACACAACAGCCCGAGTTCGGCAAGGCGAGCCCAATACGAAATCCGCTCCGTAGAGCGCCGGCGGATCCTTTCGTTCCAAGATCAAAGCCAACCGTGCAGAGAGCGCCCGAGTCGCATTCGAGTCGATATCATGTGCCGGCGCAGCAGAGTGGACCAAACGCCATGGTCCAGCCGCCTTTCATCCCTCCCGAGCAGCGAGCATTCTACATGCCAGGCCAGGCGCCCAAACCTCCCACCATAAAGCCCGCACCGCGACCGGTCTTCTCTTCCCTTGGCAACAACACATACTTCCAAGCAGCGCCCACCCAGCCGCCTCGCAAGCCCGTGATCGACTTGACTAAGAACGACGACAATGATGACGGCTTCGATCCCGACGCGGCTATTCGCGCCAACAGCAATGCTTTCGGCGCGGCGGATCCGTACATGTACGTGAGCTCTGGGCAGGCGAACGAGAACATCAAAAACTTGCTGGAAGGAGCGTTCGACGACGAAGAGGACCAGCCTAAGACGCGTCTGCGGAGTCGTGCGAAGAAAGCCGAGAAGGCCGAGAAGGCTAAGGCGGAGAAGCAGGCGTCGAGTCTTGCGGATAGGCTTGCTGCTTTGGAAGTCAAGGATAAGGAAGATCAGAAGGAGAAGGAGAAAGTTGAGCCTGAGGCTGATGAAGAGGAGGAAGAAGATGGTACTGTTGAGGGGTTGACGGTCAAATTACTACCGCATCAGGTGGATGGTGTCGCGTGGATGATTGATAAGGAGATTGGGCAGCGGAAGAAGAGTGGCGTTCTCCCACATGGAGGTATTCTTGCGGACGACATGGGTCTAGGAAAGACCGTTCAATCAGTGACACTCATGCTCACAAACCCAAGACCCGGGCCAGACGCGAAGCCAGAGCACCCCAAGCAGAAAATGCCTGGCAAAGAGGTGGGCAAAGGCACGCTTGTGGTCGCGCCACTTGCTCTCATCAAACAGTGGGAAGGCGAAATCAAGGGCAAAGTCATGTCCAGCCACGCTTTGAAAGTCCTCGTCCACCACGGCCCGAGTC
This sequence comes from Cladosporium sp. IMV 00045, assembly GCA_001931905.2. Lineage (NCBI taxonomy): Eukaryota > Fungi > Ascomycota > Dothideomycetes > Cladosporiales > Cladosporiaceae > Cladosporium > Cladosporium sp. IMV 00045. The sequence continues at coordinate 4,107 of MSJI02000143.1, forward strand.
GAACCAAATCTGGCGCGGAGCTGAAGAAGTACGATGTTGTCATCACCACCTACCAAATCCTGGCATCAGAGCATGCGGCATCCAATTTGGACAGACCGGACGGCACGAGGATCGGCTGCTTCGGCGTACACTGGTACCGGATGATTCTGGACGAAGCCCACACGATCAAAAACCGCAACGCAAAGTCAACACTCGCCTGTTGTGCTTTGGAAAGCTGGTACCGCTGGTGTCTGACCGGTACGCCGATGCAAAACAACCTCGACGAACTGCAGAGCTTGATCAAATTCCTCCGCGTCAAACCTTACTGCAACCTGCCAGAATGGAAGTCCGGAATCACGCAGCCGATGAAGAACGGTCGTGGTGGCGTTGCTATGCGACGCTTGCAGTACTTCCTCAAAGCCTTCATGAAGCGCCGCACGAAAGACATCTTGAAGAAAGACGGCGCCTTGAACTTTGGAGGCAAAGCCGACAAGGAAGGCGAGCCGAAGAAGGGAGGCATGCAGATCGTCAAACGCGAGGTGTTCACTATGGAATGCGACTTTGACGAGGCAGAGATGGAATTCTACGACAGACTTCAGGCGAGGGCTGAGAATAGGCTGAAGGACATCATGGAGGGCTCAGGCAAGGCTGATTACATCGGTGCGCTTGTCATCTTGCTCAGGTTGAGGCAGGCCTGCAATCACCCGCATTTGATTGAGATGGCGATGAATAAGGACAAGGATGCGATGAGTCTCGGTAGCGGCGCTACTACTACATCTGGATCGCAGACTCCGGCGAAGGGCGGCAAGGTTGAGACCGATGACATGGACGACCTGGCGGCTCTCATGGGCGGTGTCACTGTTCAGACTAGGAACTGCGATGTCTGTCAGATCGAGCTGTCAAGCGCCGAGTCAAAGGATGGTGCGGTACGATGCACCGAATGTGAGGCTGATCTCAAGACCTTGCGATCTAAGCGCAAGTCCAAGAAGAAAAAGTCAGCAAAGACTTCAGAGAAGAAGAAGAACAAGTCTGTCAGCAAGGACGTCAAGCCAACGCAGGCTAGAGCTTCACGCCCAATGCGCAACCGCCGCGTCCTTGAAGACAGCGAAGACGAAGACGAAGGCGAGTGGATCGGCGAAGGATCCGAGCAGCACATTGATCTCGGCAAGGCTGGCGGTACGGACGACGAAGACGCCGAAGGCGGCGGAGATACCCTAGGCTCCATCGACTCCGTAACAGACGACGAGAAGGGCAAACTCTCACCCTCGCAAGACGACTCCGAAGGCGAAGCCAGCGCCAGCTCAGACGACGACGACGACGAAGACACCAAAGACCCCTCCCTAATCGCCAACCTCCGCCCCTCCCACAAACCCTCCCACAAACCCTCCACGAAAATCCGCCACCTCCTGCGCATCCTACACACCGAAACCCCTCAGCACAAAACCATAGTCTTCAGCCAATTCACCAGCATGCTCGACCTGATCGAACCGCACCTCCACCACGCCAACATCGGCCACGTGCGCTACGACGGCAGCATGCGGCCAGACGCGCGCGAAGCCGCCCTGCAATCCCTGCGCACCGATCCCAAAACCCGCGTCCTCCTCTGCAGCCTGAAATGCGGCAGCCTGGGCCTCAACCTGACCGCCGCCTCGCGCGTCGTCATCGTCGAACCATTCTGGAACCCCTTCGTGGAAGAACAGGCCATCGACCGCGTGCACCGCCTCAACCAGCCCGTCGATGTCAAGGTCTTCAGATTGACCGTGCGCAACACGGTGGAAGAGAAGATTCTGGCGCTGCAGGAGAAGAAACGCCAGCTCGCCGCGGCGGCTATTGAAGGCGGCAAGGCGGTGGGTAAGTTGAGCATGCAGGACATTCTGCAGCTTTTCAGGCGCGATGCCGAGGTTGGTGGGGCCGGGGATGAGGAGGATGAGGCTTTTGAGAAGAGGTTTGGCGGGGAGAGCAAGTTGCTCGATGGGAGTGGGAATGGTGGTGGGAGGCAGGAGGGTGCTGGGTCGGGTTCTGGTTCGCAGACGCCGCCGGAGAGGAGAGGTGGGGGTTCTGCTGGGGGTGCGAGGAAGGGGGTGGCGAGGAGGCCGGAGCATGCGGTTTATGGGAGGAGGTGGTGAGGGAAGTAAAGAGAGCACGAAGGATGAATGACGATGTGTACACTTTGATGGGTTTTCTGAGGGTTTTCGTTTCCCGTTTCGTCTTGTTTGATCTCGCACTTTCGCTTCCCAACGGGGCTTCTTTTCATCTCGCGTTTCCTCTTTTCCTTTTTTCCTTCTTTACTGTTTCCCTCTCGTCACGACAAACAAGATAAAATGCGAACAACCAATCCGCGATCTGACACGGCGCTATCTGGCAAATTTCCAACATTGGCGATTTGTTTGTTGTTTTCATGGCATACTAAGGTTGGCTGGAGCGGCCGACTCGGCAAGCCAGTAATTGAAAGTGAAGTCTCGGCCATACATGAAAACGTGAATCATCAAAAGATCCTGCCAATTTTCCCCCCTTTGCAAGAAAAGACAGCTGTGGATTGCCACCGTGGAGACATCGTTCGATCCAAAACCATGTCGGTAGGAAACCCAAGCGAAATGCAATTCGAACCGGGGAGACGGTGGGAGGCGAAGAGTAATAAGACACGACGGCGGCCAACGATCGTTTCATCCTTATGACAGATGACTTGGTTGTCATCGATCTCTGCCACCCGATCTGATAAATCAACCATCTTTTCTCAATCGGAAGGCGCAACAAAGTTGAAAATCAAATCAAAATCAAATCAAAGTTCATCAAATATTCTAATATCTAAAGGAAAAGTGGGTATCATCACATCTAATGCCATAGTTCAGTAAAGCCGTTTCCGTCATGAATCCACGCTATGCTTTTTTGTCTTCTTCCTGTGCGCGAAGCAGGTGTGCGCAAGCCACCTCTTCCACACCTCCATCCGTTCATCTTTCTTTCTTCATAAAATTCGTTTCAAATGCCCCGAGTGATCCTCAGTACCTCGTTTACTTCCTAAGGTACTGCACCAACTCGGTGAGCTTCGCGCGCGTGGCCTCGCTGATCTGCTCCTCAGGCGGACCCATGACCTTCTCGAAAACCGGCATGAGCTGGCCGGTGAGGCCCTGCACGGTGGGCTCCTGGGCCTGGAAGAGCGCGACGATCATGTCGAAGACGGGCTCGTTCTCGCGGAAATCGTTCTTGAGCGGGAGGAGCTCGACGAGGCGCGGGACGACCTGCTGCAGAGGCACGGACTGGGGGTGGGCCTTGATCATGCGGGCGACGCAGCCGGCGGCGTTGTCGACGAGGCGGGCGGCGGTTTCGTCCGAGCCGTTGGCGCTGTTGGCGTCGAGGATGGGCTCGAGTGTTTGCAGGATGGGACCGTAGTTGGACACGATGCCGCTGTCCTTGGTGTTGCTGCAGAGGAGGCCGGTGCCGAAGGCGGCGTTGGACTTGGTCTCTGGGTCCTCGTCTTGCAGGCGCTTGGCGAGGATGGTCATCATGCGCTTGGTGTGGGAGGTGCAACCGGCGCCCATGGCTTCGATGCAGTCGGCCATGGTGCCGATGGCGGCGGAGCGCTCGAAACGCTCCTGGGAGGAAGCGTACTTGAGGATGAGGGACTCGAACATGGTCCAGAGCTCACCGAACTGCTCGCCGAGAGCGACGGAGAGGCCGGCGATGACCTCCATGGCGGTCTCGATGACGAGCCAGTCGTACTCAGCAGTCTCCTCGGCGGGGATCTCGAGGTCCTCAAAGTCATCCTCGTCCTTCTGGCAAGGGTGCTGCTTCTCAAGGATGAGGCAGAGGTGGGCAGCCATCTTCTCGAGGGGAGTAGAAGAGGACTCGCCGCTGGGGGCGAGGATGGCAGGGCCGCAAAGCTTGAGGGTGGCGGCAACGTTGCGGTTGATCTCGGTGATGACGCCCCTGAATGGCTGTTAGCGTGCACTCATTGAAGAACAATCATGTTGTAACAAGTGATGTGAGTCGCTAATATCAGAAACAGCCTCTATGGTTTAACAGCACTTGCCGGAGCATATGAGTGAGCTGGGTAGCAATAGTGTCCTCATCACAATAGCGACATCACGTAAAAAAAAAAAAAAGGAAAAATCAACGTACCTGTCAATCTCCTCCTCCCACTTGGCAAGAGTGCCCGTGAGCACAAGGTTGCCAAGCTTCTCAAGGTCCTCGGACGGCTTGACCTTGAGCGGGAGGCCGGCCTGCCACTTCTGCATGCCAGAGTCCTCGGCCAGACCCCAGAGGCAGGCGTAGGCGCGCCAGCTGGAGCCGATGGCAGACTTGCGCACACCCTCGAAGGGGTGCTCGAGAAGCGGGAGGACGGTCTCGATGGTCTTCTGCATGTAAGGCAGGAACTTGCTCTTGGTGTGGGTGAGGACATCACCGATGACCTCGACGGCAATCTCCTTCTCCATGGCGATGGCTGTGACGGCACCGAGGTCGTCCCAGTCGTCATCGTCATCGTCGTCATCGCCGTCCATGAGGGACTCGACGATGGACTCGTCAATCTCGTCATCATCCTCGTTGACTCCACCGGCGCCTGCAACCTTGATCTTGCGGCCGGCAATGGTGATCTCCTGGCCGACGAGGTCAGATGCCTCAGCGCCAAGCTGAACCTCAGAGTCGGTCTCCTCCTGCTCAAGGCATTCAATAAGAGAGGTGGCAACACCCTCAAGGAAAGGAGCAAAGTCCTCCTCGTAGACGCGAGCGAGGGTAGACCACAGGATGAAGCTGGTCTCCTTCAGACGCTGGTTGTCAAGGTGAAGACCCTCAACACTGGACTGCATGAGCGGCTCGACGAAACGCTGGAAGTCCTGAGCGCCGACGGCACCGGCGATCTTTCCGAGAGAGTCGACAACCATGCTACGGAGTTCGAGCTCGTCTTCGGAGTCCTTGATGCTGATGTACTGGCCGAGGCTCTGCATGGTCTTGTCGAAGTAAGGCTTGAAAGCGCCCTCCGAAGCAGAAGCGATGGAGCCAACAGCGGAAGCAGCGGCCATGTGGACCTTGTGGTCGTTGTGGCCGAAGAGAGAGCTGAAGCGGGGGACGAGCTCGTTGACGTAAAGAGCAGCGTCGGACTGGTCGAGACCCTCGATGAGGGAGTCGACGGCCATGCAGCTGGCCTTGAGGATGTTGACGTTCTCCTCGTGCTCGTCAGACTCGGCCTGGGTGTTCTGGACGCCCTGGATGGCGAGGTCGAAGTTCTTGATGAGAGCGGGGAGGAGACGAGCGTGCTCCTTACCCATGTCCTCGGCGAGGTCGTCTGCGAGACGGGACACGCCGTTGAGGGCGGCGCTCCTGACGCGGACAGACTGGTCCTCGAGAAGGTGAAGGACAAGCGGAAGGATCTCGTTGAGCTGGGTGGCGATGAAGTCGGGGGCACCCTCAACGCACATGCCGAGGGCGAGGATACCCGCACGCCTGTAGTCGGGGTTGGAATTCTGGACGTACGGGCCGAGAGCCTGCAGAAGAGGCACGGCGACCTGGCTGGGCGGGAGAGACTCGGACATGATGTCGAGCAGACCGAGAGCACTGCGGGCCGGGGAGATGTCGTCGTCGTCAGGGCTGAGGTCACCGAGCTCAGTGGCGAGCTGCAAGCAAAGCTTGGTCATCTGCTCACCAACCTTCAAGCTCTGGACCTTCAGCTTGCGGTAGCGGACAGACTGCATGAGGAAAGCGAGGGCCTGGCTGCGGAAGTCCTCGTCGGCGTCGTTGTTGGCAGCGACCTGCATGAAGAACTGGAGAAGGTCGCCGAAGTGGGCGGCGAGGAAGGCAGACTCGTAGGAGAGCAGCCTGTTGAAGACGTCAAAGGCCTGCATGGCGTGCTCCTCGTCGTTGTCCTGGATGGCCTGCTGGAGCACCTTGACCATGCTGGGGATGGTGTTCTGGAAGCTCTTCAGGCTGGCCTGGTCCTCCTCGGTGTCGAGGACCATGACGAGCTCGGAGAGCGCGAGCATGGTGTTGGTGCGGACCTCGACGGACTCGGGGTCCTGGATGGTCTTGTTGAACAGCTGCAGCATCTGCGACATGCTGTCCTGGAAGGTGTCGGGAGAGGCCTCGAGGAGGGTGTAGATGATGTAGACGCCGACCTCACGGTGCCTGGCCGTGTTGCTGGTGGCAGCCTGCTGGAGGATGCCGGGCAGCTCGCCCCACTGGCCATCCTCGAGGTCGAACTTGGCAATGGCCGCGACGACGCGGGCCTTGCTGTGTCTTGCGAGCTGCTGCTCCTCGTTTGTGGTGCTCTGGAGGAGCGAGTCCCTCAGGCCGGCCTTCTGGTCCTCAGGAACGGCAGCCCAGTGCTTGGCGACCAGCTTGCGGGCCTCGACGGAAGCCAGTTGGCGGAGAGTCGGGTCCTGGTGGGATGTGAGGATGTGGATGAGGGCAGTCAGAGACTGGGGGGAGGTGTAGTAGGTCTTGTTCAGCTGGCTGGTGGCCGCCTTGACCTTCTGGGTGTCGGGCTCCACGAGGGCCTGGAGCAGGCCGACAAACTCCTGCTCATCCATGATTGCGGTTTGGATGAGGCAGTTGGGAAAACAAGAAAAAAAGGGTATCAAAAAGGAAAGGAGAGTCGTGGGAGGGGAAGGACTGCAGAGCGCCAACTCCCAGTTGAAATAGTCGTCTTGGGTGAGGAAAAAAGAAGAGCCCCAGTCCCGGACGGGTAGCTTTACCGAGAGGAAAAAATTCAAGGGTCCGTTTCTAGCGTCGTCGCGCCCAAACAATCAATCTTGCTCTCTGATGAATTGCCGTCGACAGCTCTAAGTTCCAACGCAGCATAGCTCGATGGATTTTTTCCTCTTAGCGGGCATACTGAGTGGGCACTCCCCGAGTCACGGATGAAGAATAATGTTGCTCAGGGATATTGTTTGAATCAACACGATCATGATCATGAACGTTCCCCACCACTATCGTCCTCAGGTTTCTCCCACTCGCCATCATGCAAGACATATCGCCTTGACCCTGATCACGGAATCGCTCAAGATGTACCTATAATTTTCTTCATACTTGTCACATGAGCAAGAAAAGAGCCTGTCAAGCGGCATCTGCAAAGACAACCCCCTCTCCAGCTCACAACTTTCATCTCGACGCTTTTGAAGAGGGGGAAAACGCCAAATCTCCGGCGCGGCGGGACAAGGCTGAAGAAGCACTCGGTACGTCAGAAGACCTCACGTTTGCTCAACGCGCGTTAGGGAAAATATGTGCACATGCACGTAAGCAGAAGCAAGCAAGCAAGCCCCTGGATGCCATGGCAACGGGAGTGAAGAGAAAAAAAAAAAAAAAAAAAAAAAAAAAAAAATCTTCTGGGATCAAAGGGCAAAATAGTGAGGCATTCGTAGTAAGGTGGGGGGTTTCTGCGCTAATGATGATAATAACGTGGGGTCTATGTGGAAGGTGTAATGATACATATGAATGTGGTTTTGAAAACAGGTAGGAAAGTATTCATTAGGCGCGGGCGGTTATGGTATCTCGAAGTAAAAAACAGTCAAAAGAAAAAGGTATCCGGAAAAAGATCACAAGAAAAAAAGGAAAACAAGCAAAAAAACATCCCTCTACCCTCTCCGCCCCCCAAGAAAATGCCTTGCTGAGCTATGGAAAAGTTGTCGCAATTTGTTCTCATTCAAATCTCGTGAACGCTCGTGGATCGCTTTTATTCCATATCATCTGCCCTCTCGTAGCAGACTGCTGGGCGTAAGTGCTTGGAGTGGCAAAGTCAAGTCCATATCGTCGTCGCTGCGGATGACGAGACCATTGAGACTGGCATGGGGAAGGTCGAACATGTCCGCTGGCTGGTCCAAGACAGGCGTAGGTTTGTCCATGGCGGCATCGGGCAGTTGCAGCAAGCCGGTTGGGCTCATTGGGCTGGCGCCGTATGCGGGTGCTTTTTCAGACGTGGGCTGCTGGAAACTGATGGGAGAGGATGCCCAGGTCGTTGATGACAGGGATGGCGAGCTTGCAGCGTACAACGAGGGTGCACTGTTCCAAGTGGCGGGAGTGGCTGCGACGAAAGGCTCTGAAGCTGCGGCAACGAAACTGTCGAGCTCTGCGGTACTGCTGAACTTGAACTCGATGTAGCCAAGACGGTCGACGACTTCGCGTGGAGCGTAGGCTGAATTGGCCGCGATAGTGTTGACAGAGCGTATACTGGCATTGCTGGGAACCTCCGCAGCGGCAGATGTGCTGGTAGCGCTGCTTGTCGCTGCGCGACGCATAAACCTCAAACTGGACTTGAGACTTGAGGTTTTATCTCCAATGCTGCTAACACTAGCAGGTGCAACGCTGCCCGGCTCTCGCGTGATTTCCAGACGGGCAGTCATTGATCGTGCATTTGAGGTGGGGGAGTTGAACCATTTTAGTGGAAACTCGTAGTTCTTTGCGCCAGTGCCAAAAACAGCCGGGAATGAGATGGAGCGGTCAACGCTACCAGAAGAGGGACCCCAGACCTTGACGCACTCGTTGTGGGCGTCGGCGCCTCGAGAGCTCTTGTGGGCAATTGAGCTGATATGAAACTCGTCAACAAGCTCTCGTGCTCGGATGTCAGTCTGGAACATTTGGTAGTCTTGTTGGGTGAGGAAAGTATAACGCGGCTTGCAAGCGACAACACGATCCCTGGAAGACTTGATGCTCAAGTCTTGTAGTTCAAGGAAAGTCAGGTTGAGCGGCTTGTTCATCATCTTAGGGAAAGTGTAGGGGAAGCACTTCCGCGTCGACTGGGCGAGTCTGTGCTCAACAATGACGGAGCCTTGTTCATTGCGCCAAAAGACGCAGCGCCTGAACAAAACATAACTGTGAGCGATGAACGAGACTCCCTCGATCTTTATCTTGACACGGCAGCTGCGCTCAGTGCGCGGTTCCGAGGTCAGAGAGTCGGGCGCCTGTGATATTTGCGATGCACTCTCCACGATGATGTGCCACCAGCCTTGCGAGCAAGTTGGGGCAAAGCTGGATACAGCAATGGCTGCCAGATGATGGGCAGGCAGGCCTATCAGCGAGCATACCGAAGCCAAACAGCCTTCGAATTCGCTATCCAAAGTGTCTGGTTTCGGGAAGCGGGCGTGTGAAGATTGTGCATCATTGTCGATCAAACGAATGTAGGTAGAGCCGATATTGGAGAGCTTCCTCAGCAAGTGCTCTACGTGGGTCGATCGCTCATGAGTAAGACCAGAAGCTGCCATAGACTTCTGCAAGTCCGCGAGCGTGGAGTGGCTGTCCTGGTGGAAGGACTTTTGCAGCAGCAGTGTGACATTGAAAGTCAGTAGAGCGACGCGGTTATGGACCACACGTTCTTGTAATCTGGGCAGGGTGGCCTCGAAAGCGGCGAGTGCAGTCTGAAGGAGGCCGGCGAGAGCTGTGTGGCCGTTGCTTTGGACACCTTTGTCGACTATGCGGCGCTGCTTTTCCGCGAAATGACGGCTTTCATCGAGTACTCCGCGAAAGACGACGCAGCCCGAATATTCTTGGCCTGTCCAAGCATTGAGAGGCTCCTGGAGTCTCAGTGCTTGGTCGACACGGTCGAGCTCATCACGGAAGGCGGCGAATCGAGGTGAGGCGTTGCCATACTCACTGGCAAAGGCACGATAGGCCTGTGCGCATTTGGTCAGGGACTTGTAGAGCTCGTAGATGCTGAAACCGAAGCCAGTGGTCATGACGATGACTACAGGCCGGGCCAGAGCCTAGACGGGTTTGGTCTCCGAGCACACGTGCGGCCGAGCAGAAGGCGATGGCGGTGAGCGGTGGTATAGGGTGGTGTGGGAGATAGAGTTAAGGGCCGGTGCGGGCGGCGTGAAGAAGATCTTCGCAAAGGGTCAACATTCTAGCTCTGACGATGATGATGGTGGTGTGTGGAGATGCATATGGGAGGGATGTGATGGAGATGGAGATGGAGGGGAAAGGCGTGCGGTCGGAGCGGAGCGGTTGTGGTGGCGATCGCTGGCAGCGGGGCAGGAGGAGAAGAAAAACTGGGCAGGACGAACACTTGTCAGAGTGAGAGTCAGGGAGCTCTCGCGCGGCGGCCGTCGTCTCAGAGGCTTTCTGGACAGCTAACGGCACGCAACAAAGCGGCACACGGCCAGGATTCCGGGTGGCGGACGAGGCGTTGTGAGTGGCTTCCCGTGTGTGTACGTGAGTACTGTGCAATTGATTTGGACGCTTGCTTGCCTTGCTTGCTTGGTGGTATGGGATCGGCAGGGCTGAGAGCTGACGAAGACGTGCTCTGGGCAGATTTGCTTGGGAGGCTTGTCCACGGTGGTCCAAGGGAGGGCAGCGAGTTGGTTGGACGAGGGCAAAGGGCAGCGTTGTGCAATTGAGGGCCGCGACTGGCCTTGCGCCTCGGACAACAGCGGAGGAGGCTTGAAGAGATTTTTCCGAGCACCCCAGCAGTGAGTGGAACCTTGAAAGGACAAAGTCGGCCAGCCTTTGGATGGGATTTGCTAGCTTGCCTGTTAGAGCTGATGGACCTCGAACCGTCGTGGGGACAAAGCAGTGCCGTTGCGTGCTGCCGGTTGCTGTAGATGGTCTTGAATGGTGTTTTTCCGTGATAAGAGGCAAGGTGATAGCAATGCTTTCAGTTGTGATTACTACATGTATTGCTATGGCAGACTACAACCCCCAGTGATATACTGTATGTAGAGGTATAGAAATTCCGGTATACAATAAGGTAGAATGCCGGCATCCCTCTGCAACACTGCAAAGCTGCAACACTGCAACACTAGTACTGCCCACTCGCTATCATCAGTTGAGCCGGCTGGATAGGGCAACGGCAGAAGGTGTTTGCTCATGAGATTCCGGCATGCTCTGGAGTTTTCTCACAAGCTCTTCCATCCCGATACTTAAGAGCATTGCGGAAGGTGGAGGACATCTGCTATATCATGTCCACAGCTAGGTATATGCCTCAACGCTGGGAAGGACTTCTCTACACCAATAGAATGGTACGTGTATAGCCAAGGAATCCGTTCTGTCTGCAAGGGTCGCAAGGCTGAAGAGCGTGAAGAAACTGCCGACCGAGGCTCGCCTCGCGCATGAGAGTCACGCGAGCACCTACCTACTTGGAAGAATATCTTGATCTATATAGATACATGTATATTGGGTTGTGTACATGTACCTGTCCCCATACTGTACACGCTGGCACCTTCCGTCTCTGCCGCCTTGGCCCAGGGATTGACTGAGCACGTGGGGGACCTAGCTCATCGTCGACCCCAGGCTAGCTCAAATCTCTGTCTCGGTGGTCTTCAGAAACAGCATCAGCAATCAGAGCACACCTTACCTAGCCGCCGTGACGTTTCCTCCAACCCATACAACCGCCCTAACCCCCCGGCACCGCCCTTTCTTGGCCCTCTTCCACGCTTCTGGAATACTTCTCCCGTGCGTTTGGTGTCATGCCGCGTAGATCTCTCCCAGGCCGGACGAGAGCCATCTCCACTCTCGACCTGGAGTCCGTCTGAAAAGGGCACCTAGCCACGTGCAACCAGCCTGGGGTCTCTGAGGTCTGTGTGTGTGACAGTGCGAGGGCGAGTGCGCGCGCAGCAGCACCTCGCCTCTCTGCGCATATGGACCGCCAGATGGCGAGGCCAAAGCAGTCTCACCATCGCCATCTCCACCTCAAGGAGCGCGCCTGGCCCTTCAACCCGGCCAAGTTCACCGGCCACATCCCCAGCATCGACGGCCAGCGCAAGCAGCTCGTCACCATCATCGACGAGCATGGCTTCAACTGGCGCGTATGGGCCGTCGCCGCCACCGGCTTCTTCACCGACTCCTACAACCTCTTCGCCTCCAACATCATCCTGCCGTGCCTCGCCTTCGTCTACTGGGGCTCCGAGCACGAGGCCAATCTGGAAATCACCATCAACGCCTTGACTTTGGCTGGCTCCACCGTTGGCATGGTCATTTTTGGCTTCCTGGCTGACAAGTATGGACGTCAGCGTCTCTACGGTATCGAGTTGATGATTGTCATATTCAGCACTATCGGCCTTGCTCAGAGCTCCGTCGGCTGGATGAATCATTCTCAGGATCGATTTTCCATGAGAGCCGACAGCTGGATCATGGCGTGGCGCTTCATCATGGGCATCGGCATTGGTAGGACTGTTCATTTTTTTTTTATTTTTTATCTTTACCTCAGCCACTAACATTTCAAAGGCGCCGAATATCCCCTCAGCGCATGCATCACCGCCGAATGGGCCGCCACAAAATCTCGCGGCCGCATGATGGCTGCAGTTTTCATCATGCAACCCATCGGCCAACTCCTGGCCTGGGCTGTGGCCATGGCTGCCATCACTGGCATAAGCCGCGACTATAACCTGGACGTAGGACAACTAACGACGGACCCTGACGAAATCGACAGTGCCAAAATCGGCATCGACATCCTCTGGAGAATCGTGGTGGGCGTCGGAGCCGTGCCGGCCGCTATCGCCATCCTCTTCCGCTGGACCATTCCAGAATCTGGCCGTTTCACCTACGACGTCAAACAAGACACGCGAACCGCTTTCAAAGACACCCGAAAAGTGTACGAGCAACAACTCGCCATGCAATCAGAAGCCACCGAAACCACAGATGCCACACAAGGTACAGAACTTACCGAGATTGGAGTGGAGTCTGGCCAAATGGACGTCGGCCATAATCACAACGACCACAATTTGATGCCGCAGTTGAGCGGTCCAACATCCGTCACCGACGCACCTTTTGACGGCTTCCCACGGTCATCTTTCGGTTCAAACGACCGCGACATGTGGGAAGTGCCAGACCCTGACGAAGAAGACGAATACAGCCAATTCACATATGCCGAGATGCACAGCTACTTCATCAAAGAAGGCAACTGGCGCTACCTCGTGGGCACCTCCCTCGCATGGCTCCTCCTCGACTTCGCATTTGTAAGTCGCCTCTACACCAAGTAAACCCTTCCCATTACCCTTCCCACTAACACCACCTCTCACCAGTACGGCCTCGGCTTCAACAACCCGGGCACAATGGCCAAACTCTGGACGCGCCACCGGCAACCCAACCGGCCCTCCACGCCCTCCTGGCTGCTCAACTCCTCGTACGGCGACGACGGCACGATCCGCCAAGTCCTCCTCGCCAACGCCAAAAACACCACCCTCACCACCAGCATCGCCAGCATCCTGGGCGCGCTAGCAGTCATCGCCCTGATCAACCGCTTCGACCGACGCCGCGCCATGATCTGGGCCTTCGCCCTGCTCGCCCTGGCCCTCCTCGTCCTCGCCCTGCTCTTCACCCACCTCTTCCACACCGCCTACCACTGGGTCCTCGTCGTCTTCTACGCCGTCATCCAGTTCGCCTTCGCCTTCGGCCCCAACACGCTGACCTTCATCATCCCCGCCGAAATCTTCCCCACCCGCTACCGCTGCTCCGCCTACGGCTTGGCCGCCGCGAGCGGCAAGCTAGGCTCGGTGTTCGTGCAGTTGGCGTTTCTGTTCTTCGACGGCGGCGGGATCAAGGATCCGAATTCGTTGGCGTTGGGGAGGATTATTTACCTTTTCGCCGCGTTTATGGCGCTTGGCGCGGTTGTTACTTGGGCTTGGATTCCGAGCGTGCAGGCTAAGGAGGGGGCTGGGGATGAGGAGGGGGTTCGCAGATCGAGAGGGTTGATGACCAAGACGCTGGAGGAGTTGGGTGGTGGTCTCGCTTCTGTGAAGGAAGAGGAGAGGGTGGGGGTTAGAGCGCAGGCGGGGAGGTATCGGAAGTGGGTGAGGAGGAAGATCGGGAGGGGGGTTGATGGGGATGGGGACTGAGTTGGGGTTTATGTGTTTTGTTTTTTACGTTTCCGACGGTTTTGTCATTTGATTTTTTTTCGGTTGTCCACATATCTATTATCTTTCTTCCATTTCCTTCTACCCGTTCCTTCTTTAATGAATTGTGCAGGGGATTCTGACAAACCCGTTCTTTGAATGAGTCCAAGCAACAAGGAATATCAAAACCTCTTTAATCTCATTTTCTGCAATCTTCCCAGAGGCTCATATCCACATATATGCAATGCATGCCTTTTTAAACAACAAGAAGATATCTTCCCCGCCGGATATTCAAAAATCCCCCTACTTACCCCCCAAAACCTTCTTCACAACCGCAATCACCTCCCCATGCACACTCCTCGGCGCCGCAATCACGCCCTTGTTATTCTTCAACGTCCTCCCCTGCCCAAAATCCAACCTCTTCCCCTCCACATCCGTGACCTCACCCCCCGCTTCCCTCACGATCAGATCGCCCGCCGCGTGGTCCCAGATTTTCTCCACGTAGTCCTTCTTGACCGGCAGGCGCAGGTACAGATCGCCCGCGCCGCGCGCGATGCTGCCGTACTTGGCCTGGCTGTCCATGCGCACGCTGGGCTTCGTGATGCCGAGTTCGCGAGCGATGTCTGCGGCGTCGCCTTGGCTGCTGTGGCCTGCTTCGACGCTTTCGCAGAAGGTCGCATCGCTGACGGAGGCGAGGGGTTTCATGGCAATGCTGTGTGCATCGGCGAGAGCTCCCTTTCCGAGAGCGCGGCTCTGCGCGCCCTGCCCTTGCACGGCGGAGATGAGCACGCCCTTGCCGGCGGCGTCAGTCTGGTCTGCGCCGATCCCTTCGACGAGAGGCTCGGAGTCGCTTTCGGGCAGGTTGGGGAGGCCCAGCACGCCGACTTTCACGTCGCCGTCGACCATCAGACCGAGGCAGACGGCGTATTGGCCCCCGCGAAGGAAGCCTTTGGTGCCGTCGATGGGGTCGATGGCCCAGATTCTGCCGGAGGCGCCGCCGGCGCTGTCGCCCTTGTCGATGATGTCGAGCATGGCGTCGGCGGATTTGAGGGGGCCGCCGAGCGTCTGCTCCGCGGATTCATCGGCGAGTTTGGCGTTCTGCACGAGGTCCCAGACGGTTTGGCGGAGGTCGGCGTTCTCGCGCAGGTCTTTGGCTTCTTCTTCGGCGACGATGGCGTCGTTGGGGAAGGCGTGCTGCAGGGCGGAGATGATCAGGGCTTGCGCGCCGAAGTCGCCGATTGTGACAGGGGAGGCATCATTCTTGCTCAGCGTGCCTTTGGCGTGGGAGTGGAAGACGGATTTGGTGAGGAGGGTGGCGCGCTGGACGGCGAGGAGGGCGATGTTGAGCTCGTTGGCGTAGGGGGAGGCCATGCTTGCGGTTGTTGTTGAGATGGGTCGGAGGGAGGTGGTGGGTGTTATGAAGTGGGAGGAGAGGAGGCGGAGGCGGGGGAGGATGGTTGTTGGTGTGAGGAAGAGGCTGATCGCCAGGATGACGAGGGAGGCGATGAAGACGATTGAGGTTTTGTTCTTGTAGGAGGAGGATTTGGGTGGCATTGGGCGGTGAAATTCAAAGGGGCCGACAACGCAGTTCTCAGGTGGAGTTGTGAGATGTCGCGTCAGGGTATTTTGGCGGGGTCGAGAGTTGCTCAGCGCTGAAACTGGCAAGTGGGGTGAAGGAGATTGATGAGCTCATCCACCACGCCCATGAAGAAATAACGATATCCTATAATGCAGGTTTGATTGGGACAGGTCTTCCAGTGAGTATCAAAAAAACCATCTCGTCACACATTTCGTTTACACGTTACAAGTCCATGCACTGTCAATAAGTTGCCTCGATCAAAAGAGCATAGACGAACAACACTCATCTTGACCAAGAAGCGATGAACAGGCAAGCATGTCGCAAAACATGACCGAAAACTCCTCCAGAACAGCAAGGCAAAAAGCAAAAGAATGATGAGGGAACATCTGTTACAAACCCCCGGAATCGAACCGGGAACCTTCTGTGCTGCCATCAGCGCTGACGTTGCAACCGTTGTTAGACAGAAATCATAACCGCTAGACCAGGCTTGCTGATTTCAAGTGTTTCTTGATGAAGGCCATGATGCAAAATCGCAATATAAGCTTGCACAAACTTACGCCAGGTCTTGGGACCATGTTCAGCGAGCGAAGGCATTGTACCTCTTCTCCCTGTCTGCAGCCAGATGGCGACTTGAATGTCATGAAGAGCTTGAGTGTGTGCATTGTCGAGGCGAAGATGATATCGTCGCTTCTAACGTTCACGTGTCTTCAGAAAAGAGAAGAGCAATCACACACGAGCATCTTGTGCATGTCTTTTAAGAAACCGTCAGGTAGGGCTTTGGAAAGATGTGCCCTGATGTCCGATTGAAGAGCCTCTCTTCCCTATGATCTGTCTGGCAATCGATCGTTCTGCGCCAGCTTACCGTTTTGTTCGGCCTAATTGGGAGAAGATACATAATCGATGTCCATGCACCTGCCGTCTGCGCCCGGGATGAAAACTCTATAGACAGGGGTTGCGCCCAGTGAGCGCAGCAGTTCGACGACATCGAAATGGGCTGCTCTCATCGCGAGCACAAGGGGGGTTTCGCTTCTATTGTTCCTGGGGTCGAGGTTTGCTCCACGCTCCGCGAGGAGTTTGACAATGCCCTCATACCCATTACCAGCTGCTAGGTGGATGGCTGTAAAATCATGTCCCGTGCCTGGTCCACCAAGGGCTCCTTCTTGCCACTGAGGGCCACGAAGAGACGGTCGCATAGATGGTTCAATGGATGTGCCATTAGGATTGGCGCCCCAATCTAGGAGCATCTTGGCCACCGGTTCCTGCCCGCTCATGGCAGCTGCACATAGTGGTGTCGTATCAAGACCCGCGTGATTGGTGTCTGCTGCACTCGCTAGTAGCAGCGACAACAAAGCCAGGTCATTTTTGGGGTTTGAATTTGGCGCCGCCGGGGTGGAAATCATAGCAGTCGCAGCCGCGATAGTGAGGATGCTGCTCTTGTTGCAAGCCATGTTGTCAATTTTTGCGCCAAGCTGAAGTAACAGTTTGGCCGATTGGTAGAGTCTGTAACGCACCGCATAGCGAAGTGGTGTCGAAGAGCTTTGTCGTCGGAATGAAGGGCTGTTCACCGAAAGGGAGGCGATGACTTGGTCCGTAAGACGCGTCTGGGGCAAGATACCAATGATCTGGAATATCGTAATGGGCCTCATTCGGATTTGCGCCGTATTGAAATAATCGCTCAATCACTTCCAAACATTCATAATGAATCGCACACAGAAGCGGCGTCCGTCGATGTGAATCACGCATTCGGAGGTAACGCTAAAACAGCGCCGGACCTTCCTCAGTAAAGATGAGTTCTACCCATGCCCAGAGCCCGAGATAGCATGCCATGTGTAGCCGTGAGATTGGGATAGAAGTCGACATCCACTGGAATTCCGGTCGTGTTCTCGCCAATAAACGAAATTTCAACCGCCATGCATCACGCACGCTAGGATTCGACCCAAAGAATGATGGCTCCTCTACCACAAGGCGATAGGCCAGTGCATGTAGCTGATTCGCGTGGTTCAGCCAATGCTCTGTAGCATAGTCGGTGAGTTTGTCGTTCCAGGATAAAGACCGCAGACACTGCTGAGCCAGATGAAAGTGGACAGCCTCGAGGTTTACAAAGTACTTTCGAAGTGTGGGGTTGTGTGCTTTCTGAGTCCGAACGAGATAATCTTTGACTGATTGATGCACAAGACCGACGTTCCCCTGACGCACTGCAAGTAAGGGTGCACATATTGCAACTTCGTCGCGTATGACAGCCAAGGCGCGCTCACTATTATGGGGCTCACATTCAATGGCTGCGGCAATCTCATCGAGAGACAGTGGTCGATAGGCCATGGCAACCCAGTGAAGAATAGAAACGCTTTTTGCAGAGCCTCGGGCTTCAATTCGACTCAAGATTACTTGATATGATGCCGATAGTCCCTTCGGCATGGATTCGAGGGCTCGCAACATCTCGAGGCCGGTGTCTAAGGTACGAAGTTCTTGGAGGACGAAACCGACCCATAGAAACGTGCCTTGGGACTCTTCGTGCAACATTGTGCGAATGTGCTCGCAAACACCCGCGTTGAGGCGTCGCTCAGAGGCCAGTTCCTGCACGCTTTCCGAGATGAATATGGCAACGTCGTCGGTGGTATTCTTGTTGATAGTGGAGTCCAGCTCGATCTTGGTAGCTCGACTGAGCCCGCTGACCTGACGACTGACCACCACAAGCCGTAACAGAGATTTGTTCATGCTGTCACAGCAGAAGTCCGTAAACTTGTCGCAAAGCCAGCGAGTTGACCCTGGGTCACATTCGTCGATACCATCTATGAGGCACAGGATGGGAAGATTACTCTTAGCGACAATTTCTTTCGCAATGTTCACGAAAAGATTCCAGAGAGTTGCAGGAGATGTAAGTGTTGCTTGTCTCTGTGAGGGGTCGTCCACGTATCTCGCAAGATGTTGCGCAGCTTCTTCATGGCTTTCTAGAGCCTGCCAAATGAGCGTTCGAAGGACAGCAGCTGCGTTGTTGTGTGTTTCGTCTTGGCCATTGCAGAAGTAGTACAAAAACTGGGGTTTGTTCCCCAGCTCCTCCGTCAGATATATTGAAAGCATGGTTTTGCCTTTGCCTGGGCCACCGCATATCCAAAGAAAGTTCTTGCCCTCCAGCCATGCTTGGTAGGACTTGTCCTTTGTAATCCATTCGCAAGTGCCAGAAGTCCTTTCGCCTTTTGCGTGCACGAGGTTATTGCGGTCATTTCGGGATTTGTGAGAAAGATGGCTCGGCGCAACTCTGCGTTGTTCTTGTCTTCTAGACGTGCATGACTTTGCGTCAGTCGACGAAACATAATGACTGCCGCTTTCACTTACCACTGCGCAAGCTGTGGTTATGAATGGTCAGGTTCTCTGCGTTGTACTGGTGATTACCCCTGCCTCCACTGATGCTAGGATTGTGTTGCCTGCCAGGGCCTGAGTTGACATTCAGAGAGCCAGCGCCCGCATGAGTTGCCATGATGCTCGCATGTTTTTCACATGGAGCCAGAGTCGAGCAGAACAGACGTAGATTCCATCAGTGTCAGCTCGTCAGCCTTGCGAGGTTCTCTTGCCTGCAAGGCTGCCTGAAGAGGCTGTTGTCAGGCGTAGCCACGTGATCCAAGGAGTAGCAGAGGATTATGGCGGCTACATGGAATCATCCCTTTTGAGCTCGCGTGTGCCACCGCTCATGCAGGTCGCGCCACTTGTGGGGGGGTGTATCTCGAAAATGTGCGAACTTAGAAAGTAATGTAAAAGGCATAGATGTCAAAGCGTGGAGCAAGTCGGTTCCGGACGCCAGGAAGCAGCTCTCACTTGGGTGTGATACGAGCTAAGATCTTGAGCCGCTGAAAGATATCGCGTTGACTCCAGCATGAGTTATTCTGCAAATGCACCCGCGGCATTGATGCATGGGTCTTCGAGATCGAGCAGTTTTGGGGACTGTTGCGTTCTCACCTGTGACCCAAGGTCGATCAAATGTAACGAATTCCTACCAGCTGCATAGATTGGCATGGCAGTGGTGGATACCATCAAACACGATCGCTCGATGACAGTACAAGTTGAGGACAACTCGAAAATAGACAAGGGGAGATGATGGGATGAAGCCACGCCAAGGCGCCCCACAATCGGAAGGAGCGTTGCGAGCGCGCCGCTGTCTCCTGCCCGGGGAAAGAGAGGGCGATGATATCAGACGATAACGAACTTCAAGTGACTTCTTGCCGTGTTGAGGTTGCAGAACAGACATTGCTCTCAGCCAGTCCAGGACCACACTCAAGAATGCTGAACGTCAAGGGCCTCACCGAGCTTCTAACTCAGAACACAGATGGCAAACTCTGCAAGCGATGGTGGCTCATGACGCCCAATGGCACCCTCCTGGCCTATAGCCAACCGGCAAACACTCGAGACTTGCGCAATCAGGCCGCCATGGTGGCACTCTCGTGGCAGGAGCACGAAATGGCCAAGATCCATGAGGAACACGACGAGGACGACGAGGATCATGACCCGGCCGATTTCATAGACCACATCCGCGCCCTCACCATCGAATCCGAAAGCGGCAATATCATCGCCACAAGATTGCAGTCACATATGCTTCTTGTACTCGAAGGCGGAGTGCCACCTCGTCGACAAGGCTTTGAACCAAAGACAACTGTTGAGGGTATGGACGACGACCAATACCCACCGGAAGATCCCAACCTAGCCAGTATCTCAAAGGACGCTACTGTATCTTCTCGAGCAAGCAGCACGATCAGCAGTGCTGCTGTGAGTGTTCTGCGGCTCCAACGCAAGAAGCTTGAAGCATTATCCAATGCTATTATTGACGACTTCGAGCGGACGGGCTTTGAGATGCCAGAGGAGGGAGCCCTGAAGTTTTTCTGAGGCTTGATCCTACAGATCCATCTCAATCACTGCAACAACTATATCCAGACTCCAGAGAGTCTCGAGCTATTTGCACATGCTGCTGTGAGAAACACTGCCACTAGCGACTGTGGACGATCTACCACCAAAACCCAAGACCTCACTCCGCGTGCCCATTTTGGCGGGGTACGGATTGCGGGGTTGTATGCTCCGTGAGCTACCTTCGAGTTACCTCAGACCACAGGGACTACGCCTGCCACCACATTCATGCAGGTCAAAATGCTTTTGGCGCCGACCACGGCACGCCAGCAAACACTACGAGTCCTGTTCAGTCGTCCAGCTTTTTCTGAACTTCTTTCACATTTTACCTTTTCTTAAAACAGCCTCATTCGCCACATTGCGGACAACACTTCATTCATGTCTCAACCACATGCTCCTACCAACGGCCATGGTACCCGACCGAAGGTCCTCATTCCTGAGAAAGTTTCTCCCGATGGGCTCAAAATGCTACAAGCCTCTCTTGAGGTACACGAAAGGAAAGGGTTGAGCCCAGAGGAGCTGGAACAGATCATTGGAGACTACGATGCACTCATTGTACGCAGCGAGACCAAAGTCACGGCATCACTCATGCAAGCTGGCAAGAGACTGAGGGTAGTTGCCAGAGCGGGCGTGGGTGTCGACAATGTCGACTTGGAAGCAGCAACAAAGCTGGGAGTTATCGTTGTGAACAGTCCTCAGGGAAACATCAATGCGGCTGCGGAACACACAATTGCTTTGCTTATGGCGGTTGCACGAAACGTCGGCGCTGCTTCCGCCAGCTTGAAGGGCGGCAAGTGGGAGCGAAGCAAGCTGGTTGGTGTAGAAGTCAAGGGAAAGACACTGTCCATCATTGGGCTGGGTAAAGGTACACAGAGCCACGACACCTCATCGTGGACACGTGCTAATGATCATGCTAGTTGGCTTGACGGTCGCCCGGGCTGCTGGAGGTCTGGGTATGAACCTCGTGGCTTTCGATCCCTACGCCAACCCATCCTTGGCCGCTTCAGCCAATGTCGAGATTGTTGACTCAATTGATGAGCTTCTCGAGCAAGCCGATTTTCTTACCCTTCACACACCACTCATTGCTTCCACAAAAGGCATGATTGGGGATTCGGAGCTGGCCAAGATGAAGTCAACAGCTCGGATTCTGAACGTTGCCCGTGGTGGTAAGTCAAGAGATGCGTGATCTGCTGTGTTTCCCACACTCACCTTTCTCCAGGTATGATCGATGAGACCGCACTGTTGTCCGCATTAGAGAATGGTAGCATCGCCGGAGCCGGCATCGACGTGTTCACCGCAGAACCACCAAATCCGGACGACGCAGCAAGCAAACTCATCGCACATCCAAAGGTGGTTGCAACGCCCCACCTAGGTGCCAGCACGGTTGAAGCGCAAGAGAACGTCTCCATCGATGTGTGCACTCAAGTGCTCTCCATTCTCTCTGGCCAATTGCCACGCAGTGCAGGTAACACAACACTCCACCATCCTCAGACCGCCACACGCATACTCACAAGACCTAGTCAACGCCCCCGTCATCCTCCCCGAAGAATACCGCACGCTCGCCCCTTTCGTTTCGCTCCTCGAAAAAATGGGCTCCCTCTACACGCAACACTTCGCCCCACCCCGAAGCAGCACAGCAGGTGCTCGCCCCAGCTTCGACGTGACGTACGAAGGCGCCCTCGCCTCCGCTAATACGACCAAACCCCTCTTCGCCGCCCTCTTGAAGGGTCTCCTCTCCCCCATCACCTCCGCCGAAAGCCTCAACATCAATCTCGTCAACGCGGAAATCCTCGCGCGCGAACGCGGCATCAAAATCAACGAAAACCGCTCCCGCGACAACGTCGAGCAGGAAGGCTACTCCAGCTCCGTCACGCTGCGTGCCCGCCGCGACCCTCGCTCCCCGTCCGCTAACCGCACCACCTCCTCCACCGCAGGCACAGACTACTTCCGCTCCCGCGAAGAACCCCTCGCGGACAAAGTCATCACCGGCTTCGTCTCAGGCAACACGCCCTTCATCTCGCGCCTGGGCCGTTTCCGCACCTCGTTCGTACCCGCTGGCACCCTCCTGATTTGCAGAAACTACGACTCCCCCGGCAAGATCGGCGTCGTGGGCGGGCAGCTCGGCAAAGCGGGTGTGAATATTCGCTTCATGAGCGTGGCGCCCATTGGGGATGCGGAGGATGATGGAGAAGGAGGCGGGGAGGGTTTGGCGAAGATTGATAGTAAACTCGAGCAGACGAGGCTTGAGGGTGGGGAGGGGAAGGAGGGTGAGAATGAAGCGTTGATGATTTTGGGCGTCGAAGGGGATGTCACGGAGGATGTGAGAAAGGGGTTAATTGGGACTGAGGGCGTGCTGGAGGCGGGGGTTGTTGTCTTGTAGAGGGTGTGGTCTCGTGATTCTCTTTCGCTTTTCTTTAACGAAAAAAAAAAAAATCTCGGAGGACGTGTCTTCAACCGACACACTCCCGTTCCCGAGAACAGCACCCCCGGCTGGGCCATTTGGCCGCAGCTGAGAAACGGCCAGTTCTCTCCGCCAGATTGGTGGCACTCTACAGCAAATTACTAAATGAAACTCAGAGAAACAAAGCTCTACACCAGGAACAGAAAATGAAAGTGCATAACGTTACATACCAAACAAACACAGACGCTGCATGCTCTTGCTATCCTTCATACAAAAAAGAAAATGCTGCAAACAATAACATACTAGCACTACCTTATCATCTCCCGCGGCAGACGCAATACCTCATGGTTACTCAGTAGTCATCACTATCATACTCCTCCTCCGGCAAAAGCGCCCGGTACCTCCGACTGGCCAGGTCCTGCTCCAGCCCGCCGTCGGTTTCGGGGTCGGCGTATTCTGCACCAAAATAGCACAGCTCAAAACATGAGAATCTCAGAAAGAGAAGAAAGACATACCTTGACCACCAATAAAGCTCAACGCGACAGGCAAGAAAACCAACGCATGCAGCGCCGCCCAAACCACCAGCGCCAGCCACACGCGGAAATAATAGATCTCAAAAATCTTACTCCGCGTAAAAGCCAGGACGAAAACGCCCAAGAGCTTCGTCACAGTGATTCCGGAGAAAACAGAAGCGCCAACATTCACCAACGCGGCCCAAGAGCGCGCGGATCGGCCGCCGCGGGCGAACTGGCCGTGCGCGCGCTCCAGGATGGAAGCCGAGGGGACGGTGAAGGCGCGGGCGATGTGGGCGCAGAATTCGACCGAGATGCCGACGCAGATGACGATGTTGACGAGGGAGACGGCGTTGAGGGACACGCCTGCCAGGCTCATCGTGCCGACGATGTCGACTACGGTCATCAGAACGGTTAGGGTGACTGTGAAGGCTGTGGCGAAGGAGCCGAGGAGGAGGGTGGTGAGGAGGAGGATGAAGGCGAGTGCGGCGCCGACGAGGGCGGTGGAGAGCTGTACGATCGTCGCGTATTGGTCGAAGAAGATGTAGAATTTACTGTAGGGGAAGACGCGGATGTTGTTGTCGTTTGAGATGTCGTCGGCGATGCGGCGGGCGGACGCGTACGCGGAGATGAAGTCTTTCTGCGATTTGAGGGGAGTGTGCGCGGTGCGGAAGTGGCTGGCGGGAATTGTCAGGCGTTCTGCGTCGTACACGACCGCGTCGGAGTAGGCTGCTTTGCCGGCGAGAGGGCAGTCCTCCAGGCTCGTATCGTTGAGCCATCGGCCGAGGTAGTGGATGAACTCACTGCCTTCGGGCATGCCCTCCATCGTGACGCTCCATGGTGGGTTGTGGCCCTCGTAGCAGTTTGAACTGCCGTCCACGCAGCACGTGTCGAGCTCTGGATCGAGGTACTTTAGGAAGTCGTCGATCCAGCTTGCCGTAGCGTCGGAGATGTAGGAGACGTCCTCACGCTTGCGCTCTTGCTCAAGAATGTTGGACACAGAGAACTGGTTGCAAGTGGAGAAACGAGCACAGAGCTCCCGCTGATGCTCACGCTCAGTGACATTGAGCTCGCGAGTGACGAAGTAAACAGGAGGCCCAGCATCAAAGTAATCGTAGAGGTCGTTGAAGTACGGGATCAGGTAGCTGTCGCCAGGGATGGCGATGCGCTGGTCGAGACCGAGCTCCACTTCTGGCAGCAAAGCAATTCCAGCGGCGAAGAAACCGACAAAAATGGTGACGATAGCGATGCGCGCCTTGTTACCAAGGATGGCAGGTGCGTATTGCTTCCTAATGAAACGCGAAAGCCATCCTTCCTCATCGACACCGCTGAAGGGTGCTCCACCGTAGCCACCAGGCATGGCGGAGGTACCTGCTCCCTGTACTTTGACGCATGGGAAACAGTCGGCTCGACCGGCCTCAACACGCTGTTGGTTGAGGGAAAGGACCGCGACGAACATGGTGACTTGAAGGAGGGCATTGATGAAGACTGCTCCAGCGGCATAAGCAGCGAAGTTACGGACAGCAGGCATTCCGACTGCAGATCCCAAGGCAAATGCCACGGTCTCGGTGGTGGCGGAGAGTAGGATGGAAGGACCCATGCGACCTAAAGCACGAGCAACACGCTCTTCCACTGGCTCGTCGGCGTAGTTGATGTTCACACGCTCGAACTCGTGGACGATCAGGAAGATATTGTCTACACCAACTGCCAGCACTAAGAATGGAATAACCTCTGCGATGATCAAAGTTGCCTTCACGCCAACAGCAGCGAACAGACCAACACTGGCTGACACTGACATGAGCACAATCAGAATGCCAACGACACCGAGAAGGAACTTGCTTTGCACAATAGCAGCAGAAGGGTTCCTCAACACGGTGGTGACGGTGACAGTAGTGCTGCCAAGTGCGAGCGAGGCGTACAGGAACATGACAATATAGCTGATCACCACGATCTTAGCGTCGGTGTTGGTGTTCTTGTTGAGCTCCTGTTCCAGTGAGATTTCAGTATTGAAGCTGAGGCGAAGACCACGTTCTTTAGCTTCTTTTTGGACGTCCAGCAGGAGACGCTTGAGACTTTCCTCCCACTCCTCTGCCTTCTCGAGGCCGGGATCGCCCGGGTTGTGTCCTTTGACGACCCATGTGGTGACGAGAGCCTGCGCGTCCGCCACTGGCTCTGAAGTGCGGTTGTAGCCACCAAGGACACGCTCGACGGGAATCGGCTGCCCAAAGTCAGGTCGGCAGTCAACAGGTTGCTCAGCACAATGCTGTAAGTCGTCTTTCCAAGTCTTGGGATTGATCGCGGAGAAGTCATCGCCTGACGACTGGAAGTATCCAGTGACACTTTGAATAACGCATGCGTCGCCAGTGGGCTTGTAGCAGACATCCTGGAAGGTGTAGCCATGGTCCATGCTCTTCTGCACGCGCACTCTGCGCTCGACATCATACCACCATCCGAGTGTGTCGTAGCTCAGCACCGGTCCTGGGTGCTTAGGATCGGTGTCATTAACAAGGAACACTTGCTCGGCACGGAAGAAGGGTCCGAAGTTGGTGTCGAAGAAGTGCTTCTCTTCGGCAGCGGCAGAGTCTGGCGCAACCCAGAGCTTGACGGGGTCCGTCTCGACTGCAAAACGCAGCCAACCAAGGCTCAACAAGCCAACAACAATGATGCTAGAGAAGATGGTAATCGCGGGAAACTGCGCGCATATACGGGCAAGGCCGCTGAAGGCGCGGTCGCAGTATGTGTTGAGGATGTATTGCTTTGTCGGTCGGTCGGTGAATCCGGCGTGGTGAATCATATCACCTTCGTCCTCATCATCGCTTGCAGTCGCATCTTGCAGCAGCTGCAAGCGCTCATTCTTGGCCTTGCGGTGCTTCGCTGCAGCAACGTGCCCGGTCACAGCCAAAATCAGCAGTGCAATGAGCGCAGAGTAGGCGATGATGATGCCAAAACTCAGGCAAGGCAAGTGACCAACGTAGCACTCTTCTTGCGTCTCGAGCTCCGGTAGCTTAGGGCAGCTCCCAGGGCAATCGACACAGGCGCACTTGTATCTCGCATCCGAGCTGTTACAGGGCTTTGGATCATCCAGCACTGGCTCCATATCTCCAAAGCTCTTGTCCGGCACCGGGAAGTTGATCTGGAACGGGCTCCCCAAGAACGGCTTCTTGTCACCCAAGAACTTCAACAACTGCGTGTAGTTCTTTGCGCCGCCGCCGATGAGATCGATGGCTTTCCCTCCCGTCGCGCCAAACTTGACATCCTTGCAGCTGTCGTAGAAACCAGTGCCATACTCTTTACTGACCAACTGGTCAAGCTCCGTAACCAAGTACTTATCGCCCTTCTCTTCCGTTTGCGTCACATTGACAAACAGCGACTGGTCCGGCGAGCAAGTGAAGGTGCAGAAGAGGTCGAAGAAGTTCTTCTTGCACGCAGGACACGCGGATATGATGTTCTGGGCTTTCTGCAGGTTGCCCTGCAGGGCCTCGACCTGCTCGTCGGTGCAGCAGACTTTGGTGTCTTTCCATTCGTCGCCGCAGACGGAGACGATCTTGTCTCTGAGATCGCTGTCGGGGCTTTCGGCGAGGCCATTGTCGGGGCAGGGGAGTTCTGAGCCGAATAGTGATTGTTTGCCACAGTGGCCTCTGATGGCGCAGCGGCCGGCTTCGTGTTTGTCGGTGGTCGGGCTATTGCTCGCTGCCAGAGCTGTGCCTAGCAGCCACGGCGCCCATAGTGTCGCCCTCATCACACGGTGTAATCGAATGAAGGTCGGATCCTGTGCTCGATGGGTGGATCTTTTCGCGACAACACTGTTCTGGTATCGAGGAAAGAGAGTGGTAGGCAGAAGTGGAAGAGGAGACTCATCACGCGATAGCGGCGATCAAGCTCTCTCCAGATTGCCCGTCACATCGTCATTGGTATCAAGTGGCTGCCGCCTTCCCCAGCCTCTAGACCTCTCTCCGCGTTCACCAACAGCCGTTTGCCGCCGAGCCTCATCGCTACAGCATGCTTGATCGACGTGAAGATTCCTTGGGAATGACATTCTACTTGTCATCACATCGTTTTAATACTATATCCTCCACTTGCACTTCACGCAGAATCTAATTGTGGTGTGCCGGAAAAGAAGAAAAAAAAAAAAGGGGGAACGATGCCAGGCATGAGACACACAATCACTCCATCCCATATAACAGCATCAACACGTCCATTCATGTCAATGTCTATACTATCAAGACCTCATCGAATCACCCAGTCAAGTATCATCACAACTTGCCCACCTCCTTCCCCATCCCAAACCTCTTCTCCGCCTCCTCCCAATTCACCACACTCCAAAAAGCCTTAATATAATCCGGCCTCTTGTTCCTATACTTCAAATAGTACGCATGCTCCCAAACGTCCAGTCCCAAAACCGGCCAACCCGCCGCCTCACCAACCACACTCTCCCCAAAAAGCGGACTATCCTGATCCTTGGTGGTGACAACCTTCAACTCACCCTTCCTCAGCACCAACCAAGCCCACCCCGACCCAAAAACGCTCGCAGCCTTCGTCTCGAATTCCTTCTGAAACGCCTCCAAACTCCCAAAAGCCCCCTCTATCGCTTTCTTCAGCTCTCCGCTCCCATCCAACTGCGTGCCCAACTTCAACCCCCGCCAGAAAAAACTGTGGTTCGCGTGCCCGCCTCCCTGGTTGCGCACGGCGCGGCGCGCACTCTCGGGCACAGAGTCGAGTCTAGTCACGAGGTCGTCGATGGCCAGAGAGGAAAAGTCTGCGTGCGGCGCCAGCGCGGCGTTCAGGTTGTTGACGTACGTCTGGTGGTGCCGGCTATGGTGGATTTCCATCGTTTCGGCGTCGAAGTGCGGTTCGAGCGCGTTGTAGGCGTAGGGGAGGGGGGGGAGGGTGTAGGCCATTTTGTACCGATGTTGTTTCTTGTTGTTCCTGTGCACTTGTGTTTGAGTTTTTGTCTTTCCTGTGACCAGGCCCAATGATCCTGTTGGGAGTTTGTCAGATTTGATGAGTTGGAACGACAAAAATGATCGAGACCAACCTTTATAGACCGTAAGACCGTCAAACTTGTGATGAAGACGTCTGTACTCAACAGAGCACACAGTAAAGAGGTGCAGTCCAGATCATAAGGCGCTACCATCATGGTAAAACACCTCGAAAGCGCGCAAATGAGCAAGTTTCCATGACCCGCCCTAGCACGTCAGCAACGCCTATTATTCAGCCTGGAAGCATCTTCTGCGGGGTTGGACCTTTTGTGAAATGGAGTTATCGGTTGAAATGGTTGGAAGTAAAATGAATTGCGGAATATTCACAGGAAGTACATGCGCTGGAAAAAGGCAGGTAAGGTATGAGAGAGAAAGTCCCAAGCCAGCCTGTAAGAAACGCCAAATCAGACCGAACACCGTTCCCAAGGATCTATAACCACAGCTTCCCTCGTTCTCAGAATACCCGAAGTTCGTTACCGAATGCCAAAACAATCGTCCACCACGCACATTCATTCAAGGACGTCTCCACACTCTACTCCGTATCGCTCAAGCCCTCCCAAGGAAGTTCGTCGCTCTCGTCTCCACTGCCTTCGTCCTGCAAACCCTCCGGGACCTCCGGTGCGCTGCGTCCGATTCTGCCCGCTGCTTCGGCGGCGTCCATGCCGATGGATTGCAAAGTCTCTTCGATCTCTTGCTCGGCCTTGTTGTTGCCCTTCTTGGCAGAAGCTGAGGCCGTGTGCTCCTCCGCACTCTCGAATCGGTCTTTCTGGCCCTCGACGACGTCGTACAGACGATAGACCATGTCGCTGCGCCTTTCGACCTCGGCTGCGAGTTTGAGGAGCTCGGCGTGCACGCTTAAGCGCCTGCGGCGGCCGAGGGCTGGGTCGTGGGCGTCGTACTCTGCTTGCTTCTTGGCGAGCTGGAGTTTCAGGTGGGCGACTTCGTCTTGCAGCTGCTTGAGGACATGGGCGAGCGAGACGTGGGGCTCCCAGGCGGGACGGAGGGTGGCGTCTTCGCCGAGCTCGCGCGTTGAGACGGGAATGGGCAGGGGGGTGTCGATGTGCGTGCCATTCGCTTCGGCGCAGATGGTGCATGCGGCGGTCTTGTGCGTGGAGGTTGCGAATGTCTTCGTGCCGTCGGCAAGAGTGGTCGTGTGAATGGTGATGTCTGGGATGATGAACGCTGAAGTCTCGCCTTCCTCGTGCTCTCCCTCTCCGGCGGCTGCACGGCGGCGGCGGCGCGAAGTGTTGCTCATCATAGAGACGTCCTCATCTCCGGCAGTAGACTGTTGTTGGGTGGCGTTGGCCTCAGACATTTGGGGAGACTGGACGCGGACCGTCTTTGTTACTCTCTGTGCATCGTTGTCGCCATAAATGCTAAACCGTCCAGTGGCGTCAAGCTGCAAGCCAGAAGTGATGTCCTTGAGGGAGGACTTGTGGCGCGGAGCAGGCTGGGTAGACTTCTGAAGCAGGGTCGGTTCACGAGTTGTGTCCACTGGCGCTGAGGAGTACCTCTTCGCGCGGTTGGATCTGCGCTGCTCCTCTAGATCCCTCCTAAGATCACTTGCATTGAACGAAGCCTTGCTGATGTTTGTAAGATCCGCAGTATCCTCCACAGGCTGCTGGGTACGAGAGCCAGTTGGAAGAGTCATGTCACGGAGAGTTCCTCTCGTTCTGGTATTGATCTCGGCTTCGCCATCAGACTCGGCCTCGCTGGCGGAGCTCTCCACAGGAGCGGAGACAGCGCGTCTGATGCTGCCAGTGGTTGAAGGACGGCGCTGCTTGCTGTGTACGAAACGAATCTCGGGTTGCTCGCGCGATCTGGCAGTTCTCGGAATACTGGTCGAAGTGCGCTGCTCAAGTACATGCTGTGCTTTTTCTCTAGCGGTCTCTTGGATCCTCTCGATTTCGCGCTGAACTAGTTGCGCAATGTTATCGCGGGCTTTGTCGTCAAATTTGCTGAAGGTGATGTTGCTCGTCAGGTCCTGGGCAATCTGCTCTGTTGTTTCGGCTTTGCTCGGCACCGGTTGCTCCAACTGACGCGAACTGCGCTTCTTCTGCTTTCTTTGCTGCGTGTCTAGTGTGAGGTCGTCCACCTGCTTAGTTGGCAGCTGTTGCGTGGTGTCGAATTTCTGGCCCTTGGCCATCAGAGCCTTCAACTTCTCGTTCTCCGTCCTCAGGAAAGCGATCTCTTCCTGAAGATCCTCGTTTTCGTCGCGAACGCTGGCGTATCCCTCGCGGAAGACTTCATTCTCGGCCTTGACTTCTTCCAATTGCGCGTGAAGCTCCGCCCTTTCTTGTGTCACTTTTCTGACCGCAGCATCCTGGAAGCTCGATTGACGCTCGGACTTGTTGAGACGATCTTGCAGTGACTTCGCTTGGGACTGGAGTTGCGCTCTCTCTCTTCGCCACTTGTCTTTCGCGCCTTCGTCCTCAGAGCCTAGTCCGCTATCAGGGCGGCGCATCCGCTGCTCGACATCCAGCTGAGCATTAAGCTCCGTAATGTGAACTTCGTATTCTTCGACGCGATGGTGGAACTCGGCGTTTTCGGTTTCGAGCTGGGCAATGCGGTCTAAAGCTTGCTGCAAGCCAGCATAGACCTGCTTTGCATCTTCTGGTACTGGCACGCCGTCCAATGGTAGGTGAGACGGTCCACTGCTACGTGCAGGCATTCTATAGCTTGCGGAGGGTGTGAATCGAGAGCTCTTCTTCGCTGATCGGGGCATGGCAGGTGTGGCCCCAATAAGAGCAGTCATGCCGTCGATATCGGGAAGCATAAATGACTCGGTGCCTTGCACAGTGTTGTTCTTCTGCGGAGGCTTTGAGCGAGCCGGGTCCTTGTTTTCAGGATTTGATCCTTCCAGAGTGGAGCCTGACAGGATGCGGGCGCCGTTGTTCGTCGATGGATTCTTGAAGCGCGTGAAGCGCGTGTTTCGAGCAGGTACTGTTACGCTGCCCTGCATTGTGTCGTCGATGGTGTGTTCGTTGTTTCCTTTTAAGGCGTCTGCGAGGCTGGCTTGTTTCCTCCCACCCAGGCTAGTCGTGCGCCTCACTCTCTCGTTCGCCTTTGCAGCTTCGGATGCTTTCCTGACAGTTGCGTCTCGTCTCAATGTGCCATCGCTTTTGCGAGCACCAGCGTCGCGCGGCTTCAATGGTGGTGTACCGGTGATCTCGTACTGCTGGTCGCTTCCGAAGGTAAATATGCCGTCCTCGCTGAGCAAATCTTCCCTGCCTGTCTGCTTGACGCCGCGCCCGAGCTCGATGCTCATGTCGGCGCTTCCCTGTGTGTTGTCGTTGAATGCGATTGTGGAGTTGAGAGCTTCGTTTTGCGGATCGAAGCTGGATGCCGTGTGGTATTCGCTGCTGAAGCGACCACTTGCGGAGAAGGCCATTGTGTTTTCGGCGTGATGACAGCACGTACCGCCGAATGGAATGCTGTTGTTAGTACTGCTGTGCTATCTCAGTCAAAGTGCGAGTTGCGGGCAAAGGTCAAGTCCCGGTGGTGTTCGTTGTTGATCGCGTCTGAAGTTAGCGTCAACACAGGAAAGCGGAAGTAAACAACGCTCTCTCGATGAGGAAACCTTGCCGAGATCAAGCTGAGGATCTAGGGTTAGGGTTGGGGTAGGCTTCCAAATCGTGTCACAAACCACAAACTACATGTACACATACATGAAACATGCTTTGCGTGATCATGTGTGATGTCTGCAAATGGTTGCAGATGGTTGATAATCTGGAGAAACATCTCATCAAGCTGACGATCGAATACATGTATCTCGGCGACAGTAGACATGTACATGCTACTAACTCAAATACATGTACTGTATGTCAATCAGTCCAATCTGCCTTTCAACTCACACAACCACAAGCTCTCTTCGTATCGTCTCGGCTTCCTTGCGTACAGCCCACGACATATCCTTAATTTGTAATCGGGTCGGATTGTGATATATTCGTCAAAGGACTCACATAACAAGACCCTCGATCCCAAGGTCCCTGTCAACATGACACGCGCATCTGATTTCCCGATCAATGACGTAGGCAGTATAGCTTTAGCTCTTCGAAGTGGCGGCGCAGTAAGAAATACATTGGGAAGTACACAAATCTGACAAAACCCCTTCCAAATCACTCCTTCCTTATACATACTCGACATCCTCACATCCACAGCTCTTGATGCGTATCCCATCCTTCCCCAACTTCGTCCGCACCTTTTACGCTTTCTCCAACGCAACCTTTCAACGGACAGCTCCAGCGCCATTTCCCGTATCGGCAGCTCGACCTGGTATCGCTCTACGCAGTTCTATGCCCACGATCCCCTTCTTAGGAAGCCTCTTCCACACAGCCGAGTCTAGAAACATGTCATACCCCCTGCAGAAGTCTGATGACGAGTGGCGGATGCAGTTGAACAAGGGTGCGTATTGCCCATCGACACAAGCCTGACAGGCAAATACACCAATCGAAACACGAAGCTGACCAACACACGAACAGAGCAATTCCGCATCCTCCGTGAAAAAGGCACTGAAGCGCCCTTCTCCGGCGAATACGACAAGCACGCGCCGACTACAGGAACCTACAACTGCGCTGGCTGTGAGGCGCCCATCTACACCGCGCAGCACAAATTCAAGTCTGGCTGCGGCTGGCCTGCTTTCTTCGACGCCGTTCCGGGCGCTGTGACCCGACACACTGATTCCACTTTCGGCATGGAGAGGACGGAGATTGTCTGCAGTAACTGCGGAGGACACCTGGGACATGTGTTCAAGGGCGAGGGATACCCGACGCCTACCGATGAGAGGCACTGCGTCAACTCGGTGAGCATCAAGTTCAACAAGGAAGATCCGGAGTCTAAGGCTTGAACGGGGATATGAATTCGGTCATGGTGAATTTACGGCCAGTGTATAATTGACGAGCGTGTTGAAGAGCGAGGTGCAAGCAGGAGTGAGGTTGATGATGAGTGGCGATAATAATGTTGCTATGGTTTGAGGTTCGAGTTTCAGACGACTTGTATTTTTGAAAAAGAAAAAATGACAATATTCTAAGTATGGATAGTATTTGGATAGTTGGCTTCGACTGTCTCTTGTCCATGGATTAATGGCCGCAGCCTTGCAACCATTACGAGGCTTGCGAACACGAGCCGTCCGTTGAAGCTCAGAATTCATGTTATCGAACAGACATGAGAAGAGATTCCGATATCGTTGCTCGTATAGGGGTTGCATTTGTGTCATGGAAATGTCACTGTTCGTGATTTGAAGTCTGGCCGGGGCGTCGGAAACACAAGAAGCCGAGACAAGATGATCCCATTCCCTGAAGCTGCTGCGCCGAGGTGTTCTCACACTCAAATGTATACCTGTACATGTACCACAATAACCTGAACAGAATTATATATTAATATTGAATCGCCTGTAGACGGCAAGTATTTACTCCGGAGCAATGCGACTGTACGCGACACGACTTTCCACATAATATACATCCTTACGCGCTTGGAACACGAGTAGGCCCTTAGTGCAAGGCGACATCGCAACTCGACCACTATGGCAGACGACGAAGAGATCCCAAAAGATGAGACTGCTCCCGCAAGTCCAGCGTCGGAAGCCAACAACGAGCAACAGTCCGCCACGAAATTACGGAAGGACCGCCCATGTCCTTTCTGTGGACAAGCTTTCACGTCCTCCTCACTCGGACGGCACTTGGATCTATACATCAAGCCGAAAAATCCGAAACCCGCCGATGGCGTTCACAATGTCGAAGATATCAAGAAAATCCGCGGTGGTATTACCCGGCGGCAACCTCGAAGCAACGTAAAGCGAAGGGAAGGCAGCGCAGTGGAAGCGCCGGAACACACCAACCAAAGCAATAAGCAGCATGAAAAGCACATTGAGGACAGAAATATCAGCGAGACGACCCCAGTGGCGTCACCTGCAGGAGCAAAAGAATCGACCAGTGTAAGAGGTTTCGTAAATGCGCCAAGTTGGCAGACGACGGGCGTGATAAACAACATCCCTCCTCGCGCGCCCTCTCGCGGCGATACAGATGCCGGTGCCATAGGTCAAGCACAGCGCTTGCGGGACATGCGCCGCGATAACAGCTCTGGTCAGCGCATTCAGCGACCGGAGATTGAAACACAAGACTCTTGGAAGCTGCAAGAACAAAATGAAACCGGAAAGGCGGCGGAAATGGCGCTGCGAGAAGTGCTTGGTAGTCTGAACGCTGCAAGGAGAAAGGTAGAGCCTGGGCCCGTCTATGAAGATTTCGACTTCTTCGCTCAAACCTTTCCCGGTCTTTGTTTGGCAATACTTCCACCTCCAACGACACTTTTTAGTCCGGCTCCATTCGCTTCTGCCGATTCGTGGTCGTTGCAACCACCGGGAGCACAGCAGTCAGACGTTCTGCACCGTCTAGTCAACGAGCGCATGAAGGAGCTACGAAGATTAGATCCAAGCAATCCCCCAGATTCCACATTCTTCCGGCACATCGCACATATACAAGGCGCTTTCGAGAACTGGCGACTCATGTCGGACAAAGATCAACAAGCTGCCTGGACTCTCGAGGCTCTTCGCGCTTTTACTACGTCTCGTGACGCGAACAACAAGCTGAAGACCCGCGTTGCGAATGCCGAACAGCACGCAAGCCATCTCGAAGCCCAATACGACAGGCTGTCCCGCTGCCAATTACCAAGAGAATGGCTCGTCCGCCCACCATCCACTCTTCCGATCTCTGCATCTATTGCCCTCGAAATGCAGAAACAGTCTCCGCATATGACTGGCTCAGACGCCGACTACGATCCTGACGCCGTCTTGTCCAGATGGCGAGACAAAGTGCGCGCCGTGACCCGCCCTGCCCGCCAGCCTACCCAAGGGCCTACATACGCCACCTCAGCCATGAGGCATGCGCCTGACCATGATTCTCTCGAAACGTCAATGCTCCTGTCAGGCACTGTGTTTGGCGTGAACGGGCCGATGCCCCGTAACAACACCGGCACTCCTCACCGCGGGCACGTCGAGCACCTATCGCGGGAGGCAGTGAGCTACGAAACGCCACCCAACCCCGGCGCTGTGCTCGACGATGATGAGCAAGAACAGTCACCGTACAACTACCCTTACCAGCCACCTGAAGACGCAGAAGCGGAGATGGACGAGGACGTGTCCAATGTTCTGGACACGTCTCTCACGAACTTCGTCGATCGCAATGCGCTCGCGAAACAGAGGCGATTCGTACAGGGGAGCTTCTCCGGTAGCCCTGGTAGTGGCTCTCCTGGAGCGGGCACATTTGGAAAGTTCAGGGTGAATGGCGCAGGCAGGGAGAGCCCGAACGTCAATTCAAATGGGAAGAGGCCTGCGGAAACGGCGGGCTACAGCAGGGCGAACAAGAGTCAGAGGACGTAAACACACTTCAAGATCTTATTGTGTCAGCTTTGTTGCATATAAGAAGCTCGCCATCCGCATTTAGGCGCGAGAATGTAATCCTGCATACCCTCAATACTCCTCCCTAAACACCATCACTCTCTCCATACCGTCTTCATCAACCCAAGCCCGAAACATGCCTCCACAGTTGAAGTCCGCCACCACCCGTCCCAAGCCCTCCGCATCGAGCTCAATGCCAATGATCCCACCCTCGCCTTCGCCCGTCTTCCGCCATCGGTCCTCAGCAGATCGCTGAAGCATCCCATTCGGCCCTGCAACGGCCGTCACAGCGGTTTGCAGAGAAGTTCCGGGCCTGAAACGCGCGATGGCAGACGCGGTGCGTGCAGCGGCTAGGCGGAGGAAAGAGTCGCCATTGCCTGTGCCACCGAGGGCGGTGGCGCGGTATTGGTGTTTGTGTTCTGGCTCTTGCGGTGAAAGCGGTAGGTATGAAGTTAGGCTGGGAAGACAGGAAGACAGAATTGCTGTTAGAGGGTTGACTGTCTGTAGCATGGGAGGGAGTGTTGGGGTTTGCCACTCTTCGGCCCAGAAACCTGCTCCTAGTGTTGGCGTGTCACCCACGCGGCCGGGGAGTTTGTTCGTGATTCCACCTGTTGAAGTGGCGACGCAGAGTGTGCCGGTGGAGTCTAAAACGACGCAACCGACTGTTCCCTGCGGGAGGTAGTCTGTTCCGTTCCAAGAAGGGTCATCAACCGAGCCAGCTGCCAGATCCCCTCCAAGCCCAACCGTCACATCACCACGAACAAGTCCACAGTCATCTACCAACCCCGGCCCTCCCATCTTCTCCACCTCATACTCCTCCCTCAAAGACCCCACCCCCAACCCCCTCCTATGCTCATCCCACCTCTTCTTCGTCCAAAAATACCCCTTCTCACCAACTCCAGCCCCCACTCCCCCGCCAACCTCTCACAAACCTCCCCCGTCAACTGACAATGCCCCTGCGCCCCACCACCACCCCCCTCCTCTCCCCGCACGAGCATCTCCCTCGCCAGCCCGATCGGATTCCGCACCCTCGTGACGCCCATAACGCCCACGCCGCGCTTGCGATAGCCCCTGCTGACCATGACGCTGGCTTCGAGCTCGACGGTGCCGGCGCGTGTGAAGACTGCGCCACGGCCGGCGTTGAAGAGGGGGTTGTTTTCTAGGGCTGTGACGGCGCGAGTGGCGGTGTCGAGGGCGGTGGCGCCGGGTTGCGAGAGGTGCGTGGCTGCGTCGTGGAGGATGGCGAGAAGGGCGGTGCGGTAGGTTATCCAGAGGTCTGGGGGGAGGTTGGAGCGCTGGATGTTGCCTGCGCCGCCGTGCAGGATGATGCGTGGGTGGATGGGTTTGGGGGCGGGCTTTTCTTGGGTGAGCACATGTTTGGTGGCACTTGAGATGATGGTGTATGAATGAGGTTCTGTACTTGGGTTTTACTGAAATCAATCTGATGGTTGAAATAATACTGTTATCAAAAGAACTATTCACTTATCGGTCGCTATGATATCTCAAACAAAAGAGACGCTGAGGTGGTTCTTTGCCCAAAGAGGAAGGAGACATCTTGTGGGGGCAAAGACAAGGCTATCAGCCAACCCACTAAAGATGTTTCTTCTATGATTGATAGTGCTTCATGCAATCTGAATGTCTTCATACGGTTCATTGATATCTATGCTTGCAATTAGAGTAGCCGAAAGATAATTATTAGAATTCGCCTTCAAGGCTGCCACACTCAATCAACGACCGGCAATTG
This sequence comes from Cladosporium sp. IMV 00045, assembly GCA_001931905.2. Lineage (NCBI taxonomy): Eukaryota > Fungi > Ascomycota > Dothideomycetes > Cladosporiales > Cladosporiaceae > Cladosporium > Cladosporium sp. IMV 00045. The sequence continues at coordinate 41,329 of MSJI02000143.1, forward strand.
AACGCCATCCGGCAACGCACCACAGACTGTCAAGGAACTCGCCATGTATCCTCTCGCGCATCTTTGCTCCTCTCATACCTTCCATCTTACTTCTTCGGCAGATCCATGAAAACCCTCTTAAAAATATCCCTACTCTTGTACAAATTCAACAACCTGAACCTCTCCTTGTCCAAGTGCGCCGAATCGCTCGCCTGTCCGCATGGAAAATGCGCGGCTGGCGCGTTGAACTCTTTCTCCAAGAACCTTATTGCAGGGATGGAACCACCTTCGCGGATGTAGAGAGGTTTGCGTCGCTGCGGAGGCGTCTGCTCGGAGACTTCGAGATCGGAGAGCTTCGAGGAGAGTTCGGAAGGTAGGTCAGGAGGGGTGTTCAAGTTGAGCGGAGTAGTGACGCTGCCGTTTGCGAGGACAGTTGACGTTGTTGGGGAGATTTTGTTGGCGAAGTAGCCTGCTTCGGTTGCGTCGTGGTTGGGCTGGGGGATGGCGACCTTGAGGGGCAACGCGGAAGACCTGCGACGGCGAGATTGATCTATGGGACCCCAAGCTTCCATGATCGCTTCTTCAAGGGTCTTGAAGATCTCGTTGGTCAAGTCGCCCAGCCAGGGTTCGGCTTGGTGGTCAACAGTCACGGTTAGCTTGTTAGTCGAGCCGAGCTTGTCGAATTGGGCGTGTAGGTATGAGCTCAGTGCTTCAGCTACCGCATTTGCTTCCTGATTGGGAACAAGACGTAGCGAGAGCGCGACCTTCGCCAGCCGGGGAATGATCGTGGCATTGTCCGGGCCTGAAGTCTGGAAACGATGGATTGTCAAGCTTGCTTCACGCCACCTTCGCATCAGACTTGCGGCAAGTGCGTTAGGGTCTCCAAGATCCGGATTGCGCTGAACGAGAGCAGTGGTTATGTCGTCGTACAGATCACGCTCCTCGTCGCTGAGTTCGGGTATAGGGTCATAGAAGCCAGGAATCATGACCTTTCCATTCTTGCCCGTGAGTGTGCTGAGAAGCATCACAAGATCTTTCAGAGACTCGTCCAATTGCGCACTGCCATCGACACCACTGTGAAGATCCGGATGACTCGACTCTACTTGCACCGAGGCATGGATCACACCGCGGAGGCCGTAGGTGAGGCAAGGTATTCTATCATCAAGCCAGTAGCTGTTGGCAAGCAATATCCAGTCAACTTCGCCGATTCTCTCTTTGGCAGCCCTGACAGCGGCCTCAAACCCTCGAGAGCCACATTCTTCCTCGCCTTCGATCAGGAAGATGATATCAGAGTCCAGAGCTTGTTCGCTTGTAAGTTCGGCGCAAGCGAAAATGGCAGCCATGATGGGTCCCTTGTTATCAGACGTGCCGCGTCCGTAGAGGAAGCCATCGATGCCTTCCATCTCGAATGGATCGGAGGGCCACTTTCCGTCGTCATTGTCGGCAGCTACCACATCGTAGTGGCCATAGAATAGGATTTTCCTTCTCTTGTTTGCCGTGGCTGGGTTTCCCCTGAACCTTGCGAGGATGACAGGGTTGAATGGATCGGCTGTTGGCAGCATCTCTGTTGTTGCGCCGAAATTCTTGAAAACCGAACGCAGATATGATGCGCCACGCCGACAATCAGCTTGGTTTCGAGGATCTGATGAGACGGTGCGATATGAGACAAAGCGCCGCAGATATTCCACCATGATCTCGTTGCTCGTCCGCGAGCCTGTGGTAGCCGAGGGGCTGCAGTCGCTGATATCCCATACCGCCAAACTGCTATCGCTTGCACCTGTGACGTAGACTGGTCGGCGTTTGTGAAATGTGAAAGCAGATGCCAAAACGCGGCCCTCGTGCGCCTTCATCCTGCTCTTCAACTGGTATTGATGATCGAATTTGCGAACATATCCAGTCACGGCAGCGGAAAACAGGAAACCTCCACCAACGCAAATGCTGAGCACATCATCCCTGTGCGCTTTGATGTTGCGGACCAGCTGGTGTGTTTCCAGATCCCAGACGTCGATTTCTCCTCCAGTACGGCCGGTGTACAGGAACGTGCCATCGATGGCCATTGTCAGAATCGAATGGCCCTCTTCTCGTCCGTCGTCAAGCTCATAAAGTGGCTCAATCGCGCCTCCGTTGTTCGCGTCTAGCCTCCACAGCTTCACAACTCCATCTCCTCCACCTGTAATCAGGACCTCATGCCCAGCAGCCTCCTGGACACCTTCTTTCACCAAAAGCATGCAATTAACATACCCATAGTGAGCAAAGTGCATGACATTTTCCTTGGGAATTTCCAACGTCCGCCCTCCGACTGCATGTTTCGGTTTGATATCGGCGTCAGGCGGTTTGGGTGTTGAGATACCCCCAGGGCCTTTTGAATCGAAGAATGGGTCGTCACGCAGCGATGGATGAATCGCGCGGATTGAAGGGCCAGCTTGATCCTGCTCCACCAGACTGCACCATGAGATTGTAGTGTTTTGCGCGCCGAAGTACACCGTCCGTAAAGATTCTGAGTAAGCAACACAGAATATATCGCCGACATCGTACGAGGAATACAAGCAGCACACCCTCGCAAGGCTGCTCGCGTTCCAGACGTTCACGATGCGGTCTCCTGCGCTGGAAAACAAAAGCTTCCCATCTTCGCTTAGACACAACCCCAACACACTCCCTCTATGACCGTCAATCACCGCCTTTTTCTCATATGTGTCTAGGCGGAAGACCAAGATCTCTCCCGCCTGCGTTCCAGCATAGATATAGTCTTTCCCAAGGGCGATGGTGAGAATGGAGCTGGTGTGCTTCAGACGGTGGCTCAAGGTAGGCAGTTCTTGCTGGCTATAGCCAACATCGCGGCTGGGTTGACGGGAAAGAGAGCTTGCCGGGGAGGTGGAATATTGGTCGTCTGTTTCGGAGAGATTGCCTGGAGGGTGCGGACGAGGGGTTAGCGAGGAGTGCTGGCGGAGAGCGTCGAGCCTGGACATCGACTGCTGTACCTCTACAGGTGTAGGAGGTTGTTGTCGTCGAGAAGGGTGCAGGGACGGGTTGTCAAAACAAAGATGACAGTGGCAGCACGTGAGCGGTCAACAACTATTATTTATTATATGGGCAGGGTATGATGCATGCTTTGCACGCTGCTCTCGCACAGGCGGGGGATCTTTTCTGGGGTAAAAAAGGGTAGGGCTGATCGGGTTGGGCCTGGATTTGCTGACTCACTTTCGAAGGTTGATGAGACCGAGACGCCAGATCCACGACGGAAGTTCTCAGGTGACCAGTCCTCACCGCAGTCGCTGCGAGGGACGGACAGCATTCTTGTGCTCGCGTATGCTGGATGAAGGAAAGACTCAAGTCTTGACTGGAAGAGCCGAATCGACTATGCCCCTTGGACCAGATGGCGACATCGCTCGCCATCGCTGCTCAAGCCACTGTTATACTATTTTCGTTTCATCGACAGTAAGCACACCGCAAAGCTGAAACAAGGACAGATTGGAGACGATGAGGTAAGCAATGTGTATAGCAGAATTCAGTGAAATACGAGAATAGTCTAAACACCACTTGGGACGCTATCGCCTCATATCCTATCCACTCCTCTGGAGCACCTTTCTCGCCACAATCAGGATCCAAACCTCGAATACCATTCCAACCACCCAGAACCCAAACACGACATACCAGTCCTCGCATGTTGTCCGCTGCAAAAGCCAGAGTAGCGCGTCGACGTTCAGTCCAGTGGCAGACCCTCTCTGGCACTCCTTGATCACCGGCCCGAAAAGCTGCTGAGCTGTCCCAATCATGCCAGTGAGGTACAGCACGAACAAGATGAACGCTTTCAAAATCACAACGCCTGGGTACAAGCGTCTAGAAAACGAGAGCAGCAACACGGCCCAAACGAGTGCTTCCGTCACGGCGCCGACGGCGATTCCGTACGGGATGATCCTATGAGAATGAGCTGTTAGCACACGCTATTCACCGCATACTTCTTGGATAGATGTACCACGGGGTTCCTAATCCCAGTGTGCCCTGCTGGTTTGCCATTCTGGCAAAATTGGTGATGAGATATAGGCCGGCTATGATCATGAATATGGCCCAGCATATAATCGTCGTTTCGGGCCAGCGATATGCGTGGCGCACTATCACTCGCTGGAAAGAAGTTGAGGCCTCTGAGCGTGCCATTGTCGTTGGTCTGTGGTGTTGTCGATACGAGCTGAGTATTGGTGATGATCTGTTGCGCTGTTCAAGCTTGCCGGACGCTACCGGTCAACGCCAACGGTGCAAGGTATCGTGGTTCGTTTCTGTGATAGTATCTCTTGTCGAGTCACTGGGCGACTAGTGAAGGTGGTGTGAGGAATCCGGAGAAGCACCATGAGCTTCGATGCGCCCATCTACATTATTGGAGAGTTAGTGCTGGGGATTTCTCGACGATGATCAGTGGCTGGTACGATGGCTGCGACGAGCCATTGTTCGAGACATAGGTCAATCAATATTGTTATTAGCGTACCGTGCACCGGCCTTCAGCGGAAAGATACATGCACGACTTCACTTCACTTACAGCGACATGGAACTGATGCGCTGTCGACTTGAACTCTGGGAGACACTATGCATCGTGCAGTCGATGAAAAATACTGCAGAATATCGAAGCACAATTCGTCTCGAAAGTCGTCGTTGAAAGCCGGGAACGTTGATGTCTCAGACATTCCCCCAACCATACCGTTGAGAACTGTCTCACTCTGAGAAAGGCTGCCAAGCAATGAGGTAAGAGAACGTCGGGCGATGGAAGCTCTCTGAAAGTGATGATGCTTACCACCATCTCGACACGATGATGGCTCGGATGGGTAAACGCCCTGGCACGCCTGGTTCCAATTCACGGCTCATGTCTCACATGTTACCTTTCCCAGGAGCACCTGGGGCAGCTGATGGAGCACCACTGACGTCGCCTACGTATGATTTAGAAGTGCTGTAGCATTGAAGAAGAGCCCAACCCCCTTTGCGCCTCGTGGGAATCACGTCCCTTGCTTTTCATCGACCCTGTCCAATCTGTCTCCCAGCCTGCTTTCCCAGCCTCAAGTTCTAAAGATGCCTCAAGTCTCCTTCGGTGAAACAGCAACAAGGAGATCTCATGACGACAGCAGAGCTCTCACCAAAGTGCCCGACCATGGGTCCTGGGATGACGACAACAATAGGCTCGCCATAACTCGTCGCCGCTCTCGTACAATCAGCTACAAAGTCCCAGAGAACGACAACAAATGCAAGCCGATACCAAAGGACGACGACAAGCTCTGCATCGAGCGCAGGATCACTTATAAAGACGGCGACGGCAACATCATCAAAATCATCTACGAAGATTCCTGCGGCAAGATCGTCAGAACGATCTACCCGGACCCGAAACCCGACCCGCCACCACCGCCGCCAAAATGCGAATCTCCACCACCACCCCCAGTCAGAGAGCCATGCGACCCTCCAAGCAAGGACGGCCTTAATTGCAACTGGACCAAGATAATCGTGAGAAACAGCCGTGGCGTCGTCTGGAAAATCCTCCACGTCGACTGCTACGGTAAGACCATGAAAACCGAGTATCCCGAGCCTGAGCCCCGCAAGCGACGATCCAGCGAGACCAAACGCATCTATCTCAGAGAAAGCGACGGTGACGTCTCTCGCAGGCGATATAGCGAGTCGAAGAAGTACGTCGTAGGCGACGACTCTCGCATTTCTGCGCACTGGAGCTCTGGCACTGGAAAGCCGCCTGCGAAGGAATCGGACGTTCACTCTTCAGCGAAAGGGTCTGATGCACAGTCGTCGCTGAAGAGTAGCGATCCTTCGGAAAAGCATTCTAGGAAGGATTCGGTCACTTCGAGTAGGAGGAAGTCGACTGAGACTGATGAGGAGATTATTAAGGATTCTAATGGCGTTACAAAGAGAGTCACTTACATTGATTCTAGGGGGAGGCGGAGGACTGTAGTCTATGATGATGATTGAGGGGTGGGGTGAAGATTTCAGGCTGTTCTTTCAGATGCTCGTATCAATCAACGGAGAATATGGCTTATGTGTATATCTATGTTAACGATTGAAATGTCGAGTTTTCGCGATTGTCATTCATTCGTTAGTGAAGTTACTGGTCATGAGATTTTTGGGGCATTAGTAAGGTTCCAAGACTTCTTGAGCTCCCAATGGAAAGCGAAGATTGTTGAGAGTCGTTAGCCCTCGCTCACTGAGTCACTCCACGAGATGGTAGTGAAGAGCAAAAACATGTTCTCACAAGAGACTTGATGGGACTATGGCCAAAAGCAAAAGAGATGTTCCGACGCGGGGAATTGAACCCCGGCCTTGTCGGCACTGATCTTACTCGTCGAAACGAGCTGAGGAATGAGAGCGACAAATCCTAGCCACTAGACCACATCGGATTGTTGGGATAGCAAGCTAGCTGATTACATAGATCGCTTGTTGGCGAGGAAGGAGCAGCCGGACGCTCCTGCCGTAGGCTCGAAAATCCCAAATTTCGACGGCGAGAAACGCGAAACATTCACTAACATCGACCTGAATTGGAAGGAACGACCGTCGCACCTTCCGCATTTGGATCACGTAAGTGAAAATGACAGAACTTTCTCTCGTTGTCTCCTCGTGGAGTGCAACATGTCTGCAATGGAGACGTATATCTACATACACAAGTACAGTCATACAACTGCCTTTGTGCTGCTCAAGACACACGTTCTGCCGCAAGTTGAGGGTTTTCCATGGGGGCATGGTTCAGCCCAGTCAACGCGTCAACTGTTCAGGTGCTGTAGCTAAACTCCTCCGCTTGACGATCCTATACCACCAAAGCCAGAATGCTATCATGGCGAGAGTGAGAACAATTGTGATGACCCAGAAGACCCAAAAAGACAAAGCGACATCGATGACACCACCTCTGACCTCGAAGAACGGGGTATCAAAGAGCGATGCGATACCGGTCATGGGCAGAAAGACCAATGTCAGCAGCGCGATCGCCTTCATGGCATTGCTGTCCTGCTTGAGAAGTCGACTATCTCGCTGCGTCACCAGATTGAAAGAGAGACTGATAACGTTTGCAATACGCTTGTCAAGGCTCGACAGCCTTAGTTGTGTGGAGCGAAAAGCGGCCATCTGGTACTTAAATTTCGATAGAGTCGCTTGTGAAAGCGAGCTTGTGGTAGACTGGTAAGAATCTTGAAGATGCGAGATCAGGCTCTCCATCTCCAGAACAGCCGCAGTAGCAGCTTCGTTTAGGTAAATGGCGTGTTTGGCAATCTCGTGCAATTTGGCAAAATCCGTAGACCGATGCTCTTCGATGCCTGAATGTTCATATCGAGCGCGATCCAGGGTTGATCTCTCCAGTGGGCGAAACCAGGTTGCAAGAGTCCAAGCAGCTTTGTCGAGCATCAGAAAGCATTGTTCGTAGACCAGAGCGAAGAGGATATAAGGCTCTTCGACAGCGTCCATCCACGCTTCGGAGTCCAATAGACGCTCGAAGCGTTGTTCGATCGACGTCGTTGCCCCGAAGCATATCATGGTCACGCATTTGGAATCGTCTTCCCTGCGTTGCACATGAATATATGATATGCACTTGAGCCAAAAGAAGTTATCGTAGAACACATGGCGATCCTCGGATGCGTTACCAGGGTGAGAAAGAACATCTTTGCACAGGAAGCGGGTCCAAGCCACCTCAATGTCCAGTCTTTTGAGACCTTTTCGCTCCCCGAACGAATATGCAGGACTAGTAAAGTATTCCGATACGAAGGCTGAAGGCACATCATAGTGTTTGAAGATGAATTGGACGGCTCCGTGTTCTGGAGATCCAAATGACGCCTGGGAAGGTGCAAATACGATTCTAAGTTGGCATTCGGCCTGTGAATCTCTTTCAAGTAGCTCTGCTGCTGAAGATATGACTGAATCGGCACATGTGTATTCTCGGCCTATGGACCATTCGAGGACTCGAAGCTGGATGGATTCTGGGATTGATTTGCTTGCAGGCGCACCGAAGTATCTGTCTTGCTGGAAGGGATCTTCAAAAAGAGCGGACATGGCTTTGATGGTAGTTCGTCACATCGATTGAAGTCTGAAGCTGCATGGTGTTCAAGAGCTCCGGCGACATCTTCAGGATCGTTAGTGCGGCTGAGGTGCATATCATGTAGCCTATCTGGGAATCCCCACATGGCGCACTGCGCTATGGCGATTTGGTGTCGATTCTCTACTGCTGTGTGACCGTGGATCTATAAAGTCGATGTTGTGTAATTGAATGTAATGCTTCTTGCTGTCGATGCCTCATGATTGATACAACCTTGAAAAATTGACCTCACATAGTGAAAATATGACCGCGGTGCACGACCAAGTATTTTCTGCACGTGCTTAACATTGGCATACACGCCACGCTGCAGCTTGAGATATAAGCTATGTGGTTCAGCAGTAACTAGTCGTACGTATACGCAGTCTCGCGAGCCAAGGCGGAAGCTCGCAATGTCTTGTCGGGAGAAGTAAGGCCTGAGTGTCCACTCGATTGACAGTGAACGAGTTGTCGTCCCACCTCATTAACGATCGTCGCTGCCCACAAGAATGTGAGCGAGGTAGTGTTCATCCGATCAGTCTTCATCCTGAATCTGCAGGAATTTATGCCAATGGCAAATGCTCATGCGATGCACCAAAAGCGAATATGCCAGTTCTAGGAGCATGTGTGCCTTGTGTTCGTTGTCCTCTTAATTCATTGCTTGCGTGACTTCATCATTCACCAGTCTCATTGCCGGCTCCTTCCACACCCAAGATCCTCAAGCACCCTTCTCTCTTGAACATCTCGGCCGCCTGCACGGCATTGGGCTGACCGGCTCTGACGTCTGCATTGCCGTCTTTCACGAGCACCTCGACCACATCTTCGTATCCCTTGAACACAGCGCCAGCGATCGGACTCTGCCCGCGATCATTAATCGCGTTTACGTCCGCACCCTTCTCGACAAGCACGCGCACAGTCTCTGCATGGCCATGGTAGGCAGCCAGCATGATGAGCGTGTCGCCTTTGTGGTTCGTGAGGTTGGCAGGGATACCGGCGGATAGATACTGGGATAGTGAAGCGGTGTCACCGGCTCGGGCAAAGTCGAAGAGTTTGGCGGCGAGGTCGAGGGCCTCAGGAGGGAGCTCTGAGACAGACGTTGGCTTGTTCTGCGGCGCTGCTGCCATTGACTCTGGTGTTTGTTGTGGAAAGCCCATCGTGTCAAAAATGTGATGCCCGTTGTTGTGGCTGCTCGCGTGTTTCTTGAGGTGAGTATGGTGTTTTTTGACATGTCAGATTTCCATGACCCGCACGTCCGCCATTTGATTCACTTCATGACATCAGACATCGTAGGAAAGAGCGACCGACCGACGGTCCGGCGGTGACGAGATCGTGGGGAAAGCTCCCAGTACACTCCCCACTCTCAGATGCCGTACAGCCTCGGCAGACGAGATAACCGACATGACAACATGATCATTTCTCTTTACATTTATCCCTGCGTGAGCTCTGTACTATAATCCCTCTGTATACAAAGACATTGGTCAATCATGGCTATCACCAGAATCGCGCCCTCTAGGGCTACCAGAGCCCTCAATCTACTCCGTACCATCAACTCCACCCACAGTGCTTGTCCTTGCCATTCCAATCCTGGCCACCATCACAACCACCACATTCAGAACCCTTATGCTGGCCGCGTACGATCTCTGGCGACGCCTTTCGACCTGAGCCAACAGAAAGAATATGCATTCGAAATGGCCGCATCTTCCATCCGTTTCGGACCGGGATGCACGAAAGAGGTTGGAATGGATTTCAGACATTTGGGGGCGAAGAAGGTTCTTGTCGTGACAGACTCGACGGTGTTGAAGCTGGATGCGATGAAGCAGGTCGTCGAGGGTCTAGAGAGGGAAGGCATTCCTTACGAGGTCTTTAGTAAGACCAGGGTTGAGCCCAAGGATTATTCGTAAGCTCATTCATTGGGAATTTATCTACACACTGGCTAATGCAGATTCAGAATCCGAGAGGCTATCGACTGGGCAAGACCACTCAATGGAGACGCTTTCCTGGCTGTCGGTGGCGGCAGTGTCATTGACACCGCGAAGCTGATGAACCTCTACACCACATTTCCCGATGCCGACTTCCTTGACTTTGTCAATGCACCCATAGGCAAAGGCAAGCCTGTCACATCGAAGCTCAAGCCTCTCATCGCCGTGCCCACAACTGCAGGCACGGGCTCCGAAACAACTGGTACCGCTATTTTCGATCTTGTCGAAAAGAAAGCGAAGACTGGTATCGCTCACCGCAACATGAAGCCAACCCTCGGAATCTGTGACCCGATCAACACCCGAACAATGCCTTCTGCTGTTCACGCCTCGTCTGGCCTCGACGTTCTGTGCCATAGTCTGGAAAGCTGGACCGCCATTCCCTACAACGAGCGTACTCCTCGCCCGCAAGATCCCATTGAGCGCCCAGCATACCAGGGCGCCAACCCGATCAGCGACATCTTCTCTCTGCAAGCCCTCCGCGACACGATCAAGTATCTCCCGCGTGCAGTCAAGGACCCCGACGACACTGAGGCTCAGTCAAAAATGCTGCTGGCCGCCACCTTAGCTGGTGTCGGCTTCGGCAACGCAGGTGTACATCTCTGCCACGGCATGAGCTACCCCATTAGCTCCCAGAATCCCGGCTACAAGCACGCCGGCTACCAAGTCGAGCAAGACATCATCCCCCACGGTGTTTCCGTCGCGGTAACCGCGCCTGCTGTCTTCAAGTACACTGCAGCCTCGAACCCGGAACGCCACTTGGCGGCAGCGGAGGCCTTCGGCGTCGACATCTCGAATGTCAAGAAGGAGAGCGCAGGCGAGGTTCTCAGCGAAGCTCTGGCGAAGTTCCTCGTCAACCTCGGTGACCAGCCCAGAGGCTTGAAGGCGTTGGGTTTCAAGCCTTCGCACGTTGATATGTTGGTTGAGGGAACGATCCCGCAGGCTAGAGTGTTGAAGCTGGCTCCTAATTTTGACACTTCTGGTGGACAAGAGGAGAGGGAGCAGCTTTCTGGCTTGTTTGCGGACGCAATGGAGTACTAGTGGATGGGTTCTGTCCAGGCTTTAGGCGAGACTGACAGTACTGTAGCATTTTGTGATAGTACATTATGACGACAGTTGATTGAATGCAATGATGAATTTGACATTTTACTTAGCGGCGTGCGGTCAGAGCGGATTGTCACTTGCCTCGTGTAGTAGGTTCACATCAAAGCGACCAGACCATCGTTATACAGTCGACAAACGTCAGCACCTTACATGCTCTGAAATAAAGTGTAGAGGATGGCCTAGTGGTCCAGACGCCAGATGCAAATTCGAAGTCGTGTTGCATTATTGCAAACCAAGCGTGGCAGCCAACCACGCAATTAGGAGAACTGGACGACGAGTCCTGCAAGCAAGTCTTGAGCGATATTATCGTGGCGCAACCATATCTGTCGGCAACAAAGAGCCGCGGAGATGGTTGTGTCTCTATGGGTATTTTCAATGTCGCATCGTCCATGTTGTGACCCGGCTTTGTCAACGGGTTCTCACCACGCAGCTGAATGTCACGTCCTATTACGCCCGAGACAATAGGGCGGCGGAGCAACGACAGCACTGAACCTCACACGGTCGCGGACGACGCCGGTTCATCAGCCAACGTAACTTGAAGCCGTTGCGAGTAGGCCGGTACCGTAGCATAAGAGCGTTTGAATATGTGTTTGGTACAAGCCCGTTGGCAACGTCGCGTAGGTGACGTGGAGTTGGCGGACATCCTCGTGGCACTCTCTTGGTGAGACCGCCGTGTCTTTTAGATGGCAACTACCATGAGGCGAGGCTGGACTTTTCTTTTCTTTTTTTTTTTTTGCGCATGTTAGATAGACCAAGGACTTGGTGGTGCAGAATGAAGTGACGTTGGGAGTGCGAAGTGACTTGCGCAGGGGCTTGAGTGCTAGCGACTAGGTTGGCATAGCCTCTTAGCCACAGATCTGCCATACGATTGATTACTCGCATAGATGTACAAGGATCATTGAAGAAGCAGCGGTAAAGAGTCCGTGTCATCCTCATGATCGCGAATGTGACAAGGACATCAATGTTAGCCAAATTTGGTATGCATTATTGCGCAAGAGCATTACTTGTCGAGCAAACGCGACGGCCACACTGTCATTATCCCTAGCTGATCAATCACATTAAGGGACTCATGAATATGCTATTTGAGAACCACCAAGAGCGCGAACTCTCGGTTATCCATTATAGCTTCCTGAGCTAAGTGTCTCAGGGATGAGTCCTGAGTCGCAATCGGTCAAGAGAAAGCTTGGCTATGGGCCGACTAAGGTAGCATTGGCCTCAGTTCACATATAATTGGCATGCATGGCAATATCATTCTCTTCTGGAAGATGGAACTCAAGAGGCAAAAGTCTGGTATGCAAAATAACACGACGGCGAAATATATGCCTTCCTACAACTCGCATTCGACTTCCAGGACTAGTGTTGTGAAAGCAATCGGATCACCTTATGGAACACCAATGATACTGAACGAAACGAGAAGAGTGCTAGTCAACTGGTTGTCATCATATTTGGCGGTTGCTCGTCGCGCGTTGGTAGCGTCTTTTGTTGTGAAGCATCAGATGAAGTGCACTCAACTTGTGGCGTTGTAAGGCTACTCAGCACTCGACTGGCGTCTTTCGAGTCCTCTCCTGGCAATCCAGCATTTCAGTATTCGATAAAGCTATGGTATGGGCACAAGATGATCGGGCATTTCTCCTTCGTTTGTTCAGTGGATGATCGAGTAAATAGGCCAAGTAGGAAGGCTGCATTCGATGGCGGCATTTTTAGCGTGCGACGAAAACGCCCGTGCGTCTCCACCCCCCCGTCTTGACCACAACGTCAACAGGACTAGACTGGCCTTGTCAAGTGACAACAACTTATACACCCATCATGGCGGCAAGCGCAAACATCAAACAGTCTACGCGAGCCTAGCAGAAAACAAGTTCCTTCAATATAGGATGCATCTACTGTTCAGAGGACCCTCGCCTTGTCGCTGCTCAGGGCGTACCTGTGAACCTCTCCAAGTAACCCCCCTATGTTGGACCCTATAAGCCATTAAGAACCGCGACACTGGAGGATCGACGCCACGAGCCATCTCTTGGCCTCAAAGACACCAGCTCTTGGGATTCCCAAGAAAGCATGGCTGGTCTTGGAACTCTTCCCACCGTGAACACATGGGCGTGGAGCCCAGAGCCGTCAGCCCTGGCCAAGGGGATATGGCTCTATGATAGAGAGAAATGGACGCCCCAATGTTTCCCGGACCAGTACCGCCCGTTAGGTTGTCAGGTCGATCATATTGCTATAAGTTCTCCTTCTGCCACAGAAACCGTCAAACCGTTTGTTCAGCAGTTTTCCTGACAACCGTTACCCCTCACACTCATGGTGAGACACTCTCTTTCATCGTACTAGACTTACCCTTCACTCGCTCCTCTGAACTTGGATTCTTTCTCTCCCCAGTCGCTCGCTTCTGCGTGTAGCTTCGCCCTACCTTTACCTCCTACCCTCTTCTTCTTCTTCACGCAGCCCAGTCAATTTTAAGCATGAAGACCACAGCCTGGTTGGCGACCCTTGCGAGCGCTGCTCCGGCGCTCGCAATGCCAGGCCCAAGTGGATTTGCAGGCACAAAACGTGGCAGCTGGAAAAACACATCACCAGCACAATATTTCGACACGCCGCAAGCCGATGACACACAATCATCCGGCCCAATGAGTTCCTCTTCACTGAGTGAGCCAGCCTCAAATCCGCCCACAACGGAGTCAACATGGGGGAGTCGATTCATCGCAGCACTCTTGCAAATAAGCAATCCCAAGGATCGCTTTAGCTATGAGCCAGTCCAATCTGCGACATCAGACCCCTCGCCCGAGGTTGCACCTACGACCGTAGTCTCCATGATTACGGAGTATGCATCTGAAACACCGACGGCTGTTCCATACCTCGACGAGAAGACCGTCACCCTTTACGAGACGATCTACGAATCCGTTTGCTCTCCCCAGAGCTCACCCGTCGACTTTTACAACCCCAACAGCCCCCCGGCTGCGCCAGAGACCCTTTCCAGCTCACAATCAGTACTAACCCCGGCCCATCCCTATGGACCAAATCACGCTTCTGGCGACAGCATTGTAACCTCGACACTTACCTCCTTCTTCGAAACAACGGCCACGGAGACCGACTTTCACACCGTACCTTATTCTGCTGGTTCCGAATTCCCAAGCGCTCCGGTCGGCCAGGCTGGTGGCGATCCATCGCCTGTGCCGACTACTAGCTTGAGGGCGAACCCTAGCAACTACGGCAACATCCCTCTGACCCACACCACCAAGGGCATTTCACAGGCATCCGAGCCTCCGTCGATGCCATCTGCCCCTTCAAAACATGAGTCTGTGCCCGAGGCTGGCCCTGCCAGCTCGAGGGCATCCCACGACTCCGCCAAACCTAAGCCACAACCTGCTCCACCCTCAGAATCGCCCTCGCACGGCCAGGACTACACGCCGAGTGAGCCTAAGTACTCTGAGGGTGTCGAGTACACCGCCCCGGCTGCAACTTCACAATCACCTTCACATGGTCCGGACGACACGCCCAGCGAGCCCAACTCATCCGAAGGCGTTGAGTACACCGCCCCGTCTGTACCTTCGTACCCTGTCACTTCAGCTCCCCAGGCAGGACCATCCATTTCTGTGGGTGTTCCGTCTGAGTCCTTCCCCATTCCTAGCGAAGAGGAGACTCCATCCGAGCCTGCCCCGGTCGAACCCGCCCCCAAGCCAACATCCTGGGTCAACGAAACCATCTCAGAGTTCACCAGCGTCTATGCGACTGCTGTCCCCACGACAAGTAGCTGGACCATTAAGAACAGCAACATCACTAGGAGCAGCACGTTCCTAGCTAACACGACTATGACGAGCGTGTGGACAAGCACCGTTTCAGAAACCCACTCCTCCAAGTTCGTTCCAGGCAAGAACGCTACCATCACTCACCGTCCCGGCCCTCTTGGCGGAAACTCCAACGCCACTAGAACCGCTGGCAGCTTCACGCCTCCTTCATCCTGCACCGCAAAGCCCACCCAAACAGACTTCTGCATTCCCTGTGACGGCCAACCCGGTGACGATCCCGATAACTTCTGCGGTTACACCGTCCACGATGACAACTACAAGGTCACTCCCAAGACCTGCCGTACACGCGAGTACTTTTTTGAGGTCTCAAACACTACTATTGCACCAGACGGCGTCGAGCGCATTGGCCTTGTGATCAACGGTCAGATGCCCGGTCCCCTCATTGAAGCCAACTGGGGTGACACTGTTGTCGTTCACCTCGAGAACAAATTGCAGAACAACGGCACCTCCGTCCACTTTCACGGCATCCGCCAGTTCAACACCAACGAAATGGATGGCGTACCATCGATCACTCAGTGCGCCCTCGCGCCAGGCGAGAAGATGACGTACACTTTCGTTGCTACCAATTATGGCTCTTCATGGTACCACTCCCATTTCGCGCTGCAGACGTACGATGGCGTGTTTGGTCCCATGATCATTCACGGCCCAGACTCTGCAGATTACGACATCGACATGGGCCCTGTCATCCTTCAAGACTGGAACCACCAGACTGTGGAAGAAAGATACCACTTCGCCGAGACAATTGGAGACGCACCCACTTTCGGACCTCAGACTCTCGACACCGGCCTGATCAACGGCATGAACGTCTGGAGCCCTGACAACGGCACAACCGAAACGGGATCTCGTTTCGAAATGACTTTCCAGCCTGGCAAAACTCACATGCTCCGCGTCGTCAACACCGCCATTCAGTCCACCTTCAAGTTCCACATTGATGGCCACAAGTTCACTGTCATTTCTTCCGACTTTGTTCCGATCGAACCTTACGAGACCGACATCCTCAACGTCAACATCGGCCAACGGTACAACATTCTCGTCAAGGCGGATCAAGAGCCTGGCGACTACTGGATGCGCTCTGATAACCAACGAGCGTGCGCTGAGCTCCGCAATTCCAGGGACATCAAGGGCATAGTACACTACGAAGGCTTTAGTGGCACCCCGAACACGATCAGTCGCGAGTACACGGATGAATGTGTTGATGAGCCTTACGAGAAACTCGTTCCTGTCGCTCCCCTCTACGCAGGCCCTCAGACGTCCGAGATTCACAAAAACATCGTCGTTGGCGAAGGGCCAGAAACTCCTAATCTCTTCAAATGGAGCCTGGATGGCAATACCTTTCAGTCCCAGTGGGGCGATCCAACGCTCGGAGGCATCTATTGGAACGACACTGTCCCCAGCTACTCCGGCAACCTCGCCATAGAGGTTGGCGGGAGGAACCGCAAGGAGTGGGTGTACGTCATTGTCGAGTCTCCTGTCCCGCTCCCTCATCCAATCCATCTTCACGGCCATGACTCTCTTGTCCTCGCGCAAGGAACCGGACCCTACTCTGACGACGTCGCGCTCAAGCTTGACAACCCTCCTCGACGTGACACCGCAATCATGCCGTTCAATCCTGAGACTGGCGAGGGCGGATATCTCGTAGTAGCTTTCGAGACCGACAACCCTGGGGCTTGGCTGATGCACTGCCACATAGGCTGGCACGTGTCAATGGGTTTCGCCCTGCAAGTTATCGAACGCAAAGAAGAGATCCGGGAAACCGTCACCGATTCATGTCAGCTTGAGGGGACTTGCAAGTCATGGAACCAGTACGCTACATTGAACCACGTTGTCCCGCACGATAGCGGTGTGTAGTTCGATGTAGATTGCTGCCACTTGTTGGTGCCATTGCTCGCCTGAGCAGTGCCCTTTCGTACTTTGTCCTGCGACACGCCCTGGGAGCGCACGCACCTGGCCTACTTCTTGTCTTCGACTTCGACCCGCGCATTATTATTATTATTTGATGCGCACTTGTTGTGCTTTCTACTTGATGAAGCGTTCTCTGCGACTCGTTTTCTCCAACACCGGGGACCAAATTTGCATTCGACTTTAACGACCTCTTTCGCAACACGTCTTAGCCTTAGCGCGGATGGATGACTGCATACTAACGATTTAAAACAGCATGGGCGCCGGTTCCCCAGGATTGAATTTGAAGGAGATGGATGACCAGCGCCATTTCCAGGCCTGGAAGGAATTGTTCGCGCGGATTGATGGTTTGTATAGACATTTCACGCCCTTGCTCCGAGTTGTTCGGCCGGGATTTCTAGCTCTTTTCGCACCACATGGAGAACAGGCTCCTTTCTCCTTTCCTGACCGTACCCTTCGATGGGTCTATGGTTTTCAGGTTGATTGTGCACGGCGTTATATGGGCATGTATTTCTATACCAGGTCTAGACTTTTGCTAGACCGTGATCAATTCACATCTTTCCGTCATCTGCTTCTTTCATCCCTTTCACTTTAAATCACATTGAAACCTTTCACGTGCGATCTGTGGAGTCTCTCGGGCGCTCCCGCAAACCTCTCTCTACGAGTGTTCATAAACATGTGCTAATATAGCGGTACCCTCTCGGCGGTATAGGATTGGGTCAAAAATTCAGAGCCGAGGATAGCTGCTATAAAGATGCTACAGAGAGAGGATCGAATTTCAACATCGATCTCAGCGGTTTAGAAAAAATTTAAGTAGACTAGACATGAGGATCATTGCACATAGGGCATTCGGGAAGGCTAACATTTCTCGAGCTATCTCAGCTGTAGCCAATCTATTCATGTGCCTAAGGGCGAGGATAGCTATGTACATGTGTTTTGAAGAAAGACTGAACTCCCGAGCAACAATGATATTCATCTCATTAGTTCGTGAGTGAGGATAGTTGCACACATGCCACGGAGAGAAGCTAACTCCTCACTAGGTATCTCAACGGTCGGCAACTATAGCAGTAGTTCACCTATACCCTCGAGAATCCATCGTATTTACACTTCTACAAAACACTTCCCCGTCGTCACTAGTCAATCCCAATAACACCGCGCCTCATAGCGTGTCGCTTAGCCAATCATATTGATCCTGCGGCGGCTCTCGGCTCCCGGCCCCAGCCTTAAAGCCACAATGCCGCTCCCGAGTACGAGCAATCGCGTCCTAGGTTTGCTTCTAAACTCTTTAGCAATTTTTAGCAACTCCCACCAGACCGTACCGTGGTCCTCTCTCGCCTTTCAAGCTCTCAGTGTTCCGGCTGGCCTGCGTTTCCCTACACTGCGTCGTCATGATCCTCTCCTAGCGTATGGCACTGCCCACGATGCCCTAGCTTTGTAAGTAGTCTCTTTGCTTGCTTCTCCTTGCTGTTTGACATTCGTCTTCCTTCATCTGTGTCTTTCTCGTTTCACGCCAGAGTGTGCTGGTCGGCGTGGAGAAAGATGCTCTTCAAATTACCTCCCTCGCTGCTCGCCCTGGTCTTCTGCGTGCTGGAAAGCGGAACGGTGGCGGCAGATCCTGCCCCGGCGCCACACTATGGGAACATCGCTGGTTATATTGCTTCGGGACTAGGGGCCAACAATGGATCTTCGAGCCCTACACCTTCATTAGC
>MSJI02000144.1:0-56456 GCA_001931905.2 Cladosporium sp. IMV 00045
TTTTTTTTTTTTCCAAGATGATAGGTACAAATCAAGGTATATACAGTTCGAAACAAGTCCATGTTGATATGGACAGGACGTTGAATGAAGAAGCTGTACGTGAGTCTTCTTTCTCGGATTCTCTCCACCTTCTTCTGCTTATGTCATGGTATATTTCGGGCCCTCGCCGCCTTGAGGTGTTGTCCATCTGTTGTGCCGCTCTTATTAGTCGGATCATCTTTTTCATGAACTCTCGGTGGTCTGAACTTACGTGATGTCCTGGTCCGGCACTTTGATGTCGCAGGTCTTGCAGTGAATGCAGCTGTTTGGTTGAAACGTCAGCAATCAGTCACAGACTACCTTCAAAAGGTAAAGAAGAACAACTCACTTCTGCGAGTTAATCTGGAACCTCACGCCCAACTCCTTGCTCTCATCCTCAGGATACTCGTACACGCCCGCGGGACAGAATCTGTTCTCCACGCCCTTGTACTTGGGCCACTCGAGCTCGGCGTGCTTGTCCCAGTCGGCGACCTTCAAATGGCACGGCGAGTCTTCCTCGTGGTTGGTGCCCGTGCGGCTGACGGAAGTCATGATGTCGAAGCTGATCTTGCCGTCGGGCTTGGGGTACTCGATCTTCTCGCACTGGTCGGCGAGTTTGGTCGCCGCGTGGTCGGGCTTGCCGTGCTTCAGCGTCCACGGCATCTTGCCGCGGAACAGGTACGCTTCCAGACCGGAGTAGGCGATGCCGCCCCAGATTCCTAGGGGCGTGTGGAAGGAGGGCCGCATGTTGCGCACGGCCTTCAGTTCTTTCCAGATGCTGCTGTTGCGCAGCTTGTCCTCGTAGTCGTATAAGAAGACCGCGTTGCCGGTGTCGGAGGTTTCCTTCAGCGCGTCGTAAGCCGCCTCGGCGGCCAGCATGCCGGAGCGCATGGCGGTGTGTGTGCCTTTGATTTTGGGGACGTTGAGGAATCCGGCTGTGTCGCCGATCAGGGCGCCGCCGGGGAAGGCACACTTGGGGATTGACTGGAAGCCGCCTTCGTTCAAGGCGCGGGCGCCGTAGGAGATGCATTTGCCACCTTCGAGGTATTGGGAGAATTGCGGGTGGTGCTTCATCTTTTGAAATTCGCCGTAGGGTGCTAGCCAGGGGTTGGGGTAGTCGAGGCCAACGACCAGGCCAATGGAGACGAGGTTGTCGCCGAAATGGTACATCCATGCACCGCCGTAGGTGTCCATGGGTAAGGGGTATCCCATGCTGTGTACGACCAACCCGCTCTGGAACTTCTCCGGGTCGATCTCCCATACTTCCTTGATGCCGAGGCCGTAGGTCTGATGTTGGCTGTCACGGCGCAGGTCGTATTTCTTGGTGACTTGCTTGGTCAAGCTGCCGTGGCAACCCTCGGCGAGAAGAGTGCAGCGGGCGTGGAACTCCATACCACGCTCGAAGCTGTCCTTGGGCTGGCCGGCCCTTGAGATACCCAGGTCGTTTGTGGCCACACCCTTCACCTCACCCTGCGGTGTGTACAAGACTTCAGACGCAGCAAAGCCAGGGTATACCTCCACGCCCACCTCTTCTGCTCTCTCGCCCAGCCATTTTGTGAACTCGTTCAGCGAGATGATGTAGTTGCCGTGGTTGTTCATCTCTGGCGGCTTGGGTATGGGGAATGACTTGTTCTTGGTGAGGAAGCGCATGCGGTCCTCCAGGGCGGGTGTGGCATTTTCGAATCGATTGGGGTTGTCCTCTGATAGCCAGTCGGGAATGAGCTCGTTGATAGCTGAGGGCTCTACGACATTTCCGCTGACAATGTGGTCGCCGAGCTCGCCGGCCTTCTCCAGGAGCAATACACGGAATTCCTCATTGCCGGCGTCGTTGGCAAGCTGCTTCAGCTTGATTGCCGCACTCAGGCCTGCCGGGCCACCGCCGACGATGCAGACGTCGACCTCGTCCACCTCGCGCTCGAATGTTGCCGGGTCGAAAGATTCGTCGGGCGTGGCGAATCGTCGTCGTGAAGTATCGGTGAAGGCGCGTCTCTGGCCAGCGGTGACGGCGGCGGGTCTGTAGCCTCTGACGAGGCACCTGGAAGTCAGGGCGTTGGCCACAGCAGCAGACGGCTTTGCGGCAGCGAATGCGCGGGTGGCAGCTGTGGGCGATTGCAAGGCTCGCCGTCTTGCGGTGGCAGAGAGTATGCTGGGAACGGACATTGTTGGTGTTGTGTGGCGATTGGGCGGGGAATGTCAGGGCGCGAGGGCCTCTAGAGATTAAGAAGAGAAAAACGAGGCGTCTTCGAGCGAAGGGCTGCCACTCATACCGTCATATGCTGCCCGCGGTGTTGGAATCGAGCTCGATGGTCCCTCGGCTAAGAATTATGAGGCGAGGGATCACTCGGCTTAATATGGGTGGAATGAAAATGCTTTGATTGGCTGCTCTGTTCTGGGCCGAAGCCTTGCTTTTTTGACGGACTTACTCGACAATTGACTACTACTGCGCATATGCTCGCCCACCTTTGATGACGGCGTCCTGTCCACTCTTGGTGGTGCATGTTCTTTCAAAGAATGAGTGGAACAATTTCTGATGTGATTACATGTAGACCGCTGGGTTGCCCTTAACACCACACACTTAGGCAACAACACAATGATAGCACAATTCGTAGATATAGCCTGCCAGTAGCCTGTGACCCGACCTTGATGACAGTGTTGCCGCTGAGCCGAAGAACTACATTCACAGCGAAGGCCGTGACACATGAAGAGACCGCGGCGAAAGAGGTCTTATCAGTCACGTGACAGGCGCCAACGTTTGACGAGTGAGCGACGGGTGCGCTTTCTCCAGCTAGCGGTCTCCGCAAACTTGGACCGTCATTGCTGCGACGTTAGCCTCGAGCCTCTCTCAGCCTCTCTCTCTCTCTCTCTTCCTCTTGCACATCACTTGCATCTGCACCCTCACTGCACACTGCAACTGCACCCGCCCGTCACTGGCCCATCTACCGGACTGGTGCAACTCCTCCGCCTCATCTTTGCGCTTCTTCTCCTCCAACCTCCCAGGACAGGCTCGCGAACGCCTGTGCGCTCCCACCAAGAAAGGACAGGATAGGATAGGAAAGGAAAGCTAGACGCCCGCACAAGGACTCCTACGCACCCGTCACCGGACAGGACATCGCAACCATGGAGCCCGAAGGCAAAGCACCCGATACTGTTAGTGCCCTCGATCACCATCATCATCATCACTCTAGCCTCGTGTAATATCTGCGCGTGCGCGCCCTCGAAGAACCCGGCCCTCTAACTTACTTTCGACAGCGCCTCTACCTTGGCAACCTCCCGCGCAACGGTACGCTTCATTGAGCTCTTCCGAAATGGCTTTTCACACCCTTCTTCCCCTGCCCTGGCTTCCTCCATCTCGCGCGACAGGACACGCTGGCCCTGCATGACCAGGAAGCGTGGACGTGGACATGGCCGGTCTTGCTCTGCTCTCTCTCCGATCCCTTTGCTCCTCCCACACACACTCTCTCTGTCTCTCTCTGCGCGTGCGCATCATTGGCGCCTCGTTTCTCCCCTCTGACTTGGAGATTCTCCGCGCTATCTTGCCATCTCATCATACTTTCCCATCACGGTCGGAGCTGGAGCCCGGGCTCACGAGACTTCACACTCTACCCCCTCGGAATTCGCTAACTGGATCGCGTGCACTGTAGCTACCAAGGCCGATGTTGAGAACCACTTCAACACTCATGGCACTGGCGAGATCACCGAGATCAAACTCATGAACGGCTTTGGCTTCATCGAGTACAAAGATGCGATGGACGCGCGCGACGTCGTGCCCGGTATGTGCTCCTCGCCCTGCTGCCACATCATCGTGCAGCTGTTTCAGATCAATGCTGTCTAGCGTGCAGATATGCTGACTTGCTTTTAGCATTCCGTAAGTTCATCTAGCTCGCGTGCGCCGCTTGCGCTCGACACATGCGTCGCGTGTTGGGCGGCAGCACAGCCCGAGGTTCTCGCCATGCTTTCAACTACTGACATTTACCGCTGGTTAGATGGCTCTGAGTTCATGGGTGAACGCTTGGTCGTTCAATTCGCCCGTGGCAGCACCCGCCCTCGCGACGGCCCCGGCTTCCAGGAGCGCGTGGCTCCTCGCCCGCGTCGCACCGTTCATCGTATGACGATCACCGGTCTTCCGTTCGAGACTAGCTGGCAGGTATGTACTACTCGAGCGATGCGGCTCTTCGGAGTTAACTGCATACACCTCTGAGCATTCACAATCTCTTTGCCTTGCCATTGGTCGATAACACATTTGCTAACTCCTTTCTAGGACCTCAAGGACTTCGCGCGCCAATCTGGACTGGACGTTGTCTACAGTGAGGTCAACCGTGAGCGCGATCCCACCGGCTCTGGCGGTAAGGGTTTCGTCGAGTACGAGACTGCTGCCGACCTTGCTGCCGCTGTTGAGAAGCTTGACCAGCACGACTTCAAGGGCGCTCCCGTCACCTGTGTCTCTGACGTGAGTCCACTCCTCGTATGCATCTCTTGATTTCCTACCTAACACTCGACAGCCGCAATCTGAGATCCCGCGTCCTCGCGAGCCCCGCTACCGTTCTCGCTCTCCAGGCTACCGCGGCCGTGGCTACGGCTACGGTCATGGCCCTCCCATGGACGACTACTACGACCGCCGTGGGCCGCCTCGCGGCTACAGTCCTCGCCGTGACGACTACCGTCGCCGTTCCCCACCGCCTCGCTACTACGACGACCCTCGCGACGATCGCTATGGCCCGCCGCCTCGTCGTGGAGGTCCGCCACCGATCGATGACTACCCTCCGCCGCGCCGCTACGTCGATGACCGCTATGGCCCGCCGCCAGGCCCTCCCCCACGTGGTGGTGGTGCCGGCTACGACGCCGACCCGTACATGAACGGCCACGGCCGCGAGCCCTACGGCCGCCCGCCGAGCCCAAGAGGCGACAGGAGAGGAGGCGGCTACGACCGCGGTTACGATGCCCGCCCTTACTGGTGAATAATCTCCTTTCTTATCCCCTTACTCCCATCAGAGGGGCGACGTGCGATGAAGAAGAACTTGTGGCGATCGGCAGGGGTTTCACCATTCCTGCAACACATACTGAACAGCCTCAAGATTTCGAACTCCTCGACCACCGACTACGACGACACTCGTTCCTTGCGATCAGTGATACCCACACCTTTTTTGATTTTGGCCTCTGCAGAAAAGCATACGAAACCACTCTGGGGGGGCTGGCTGTTTTCGGAGAGGGATAGGGTTGATTGCTGCACAGACTGAATCTCTCATTTTTTCTTTTCACAACACCAAAAATGTTTACGATGGGTTTGCTTTTGATTTCCGTTCAGAAAAGAAAAAGGGGAAACGAAAAGATTACGTTCGCCGGCCGTCCATAATATGAGCAAATGACAGCCGGTACTGAAAGCATCTTGGCCCCGGACTGGTTCCTTTACGGGTCGTCAGAGCGATGAGCGTTTTCTTCCAAGTCGAGTATGATTACGTATCAAGTCCTCTTTTTCATTTTTCAATTTTCCTTGTATTTGTATCGAGGTAGTACAGACTGGCACACTCAAATCCCAAAAATGCTAATGCGCGTGATTCTCTCTTCCATCCAAGCCCTGATCCCCATACCTCAACATCCAACTTCCATCCAACGCCTCAAATATCAACAACCTGCACCGCATTCCCCAACCTCCCGCTCCCCTCCCACATCAACGCCGCGTTCACCAGCACGCTGCTCGCCTCCCCCCTCGCCCCGCCCCACACCCTCTCCCACAGCACCGCTCCCACGCCACACCAAACAACCCTCCCGACATCCCACCATAAATAAAAATTCATCAAATCCCACGGCAACCCTCTCGCTTTCCTCTCCAGTCCCCTTCTTAGCACTCTCTCCCCCTCATCCCACACGACCCTCTCCCGCCCGCCTTTCAGCCAGCCTTCGAAATCGCTTCGCCCGGCGTGCACGTGGCCGAAGACGTGGATTGCGGGGCGCACGAGGGCGAGTTCGGTCGCGAGGTGTGCGCAGCCTAGAGCACAGGGCAGGTCGAGGTGGTGTTTGGGCGGGGTGTGGGTTATCAGCACGTCGGTTTCGGGCGGGATGGTGCCGCGCCAGGCGTTCTGGTGGGGTTGGTAGGTGAATGCGAAGGAGGGGTCGACGGGGAGAGGGGTTTGCGGGCTGCCGTGGATGTGCAGCGTGCGGTTTTGGCGGGGGAGGTGGATTTTTGTGCTGCTGTGTTGGAGGTAGGTGAGGGATTTGAAGTCGAGGGTGGCGGTTTGGGAGGAGGGGGGCAGGGTGAGCCGGCTGATGGGGTCGAGGTGGGTGTCGTGGTTGCCGGCTATGATCAATTTGTGGGGGTGGGGGAGGGTGGAGAGGTGGTCGATTGCGGTTTGCAGTTCGGAGGGGGTCCCGTGGGCGGTTATGTCGCCGGCGTGGATGAGGATGTCGCCTGGTGGGATGGTGCCGGGGTCGAGGGAGTGGGTGTCGGAGATGCAGACTAGGCGGATGGGGTGGGGGTGCTGGTGGCGGAGAGGGCGGAGGGAGGTGAGGGCGTGGGAGAGGAGGCGGAGGAGGAGGTGGAGGGGTTGGGTGAGGATTGTGTGGAGGAGGGAGGGTCGGTCGAAGGGTGAGGTCGGGGCGAGGAGGGATGCCATGATTGTGTGATTTTCTTGTCGGTGGCGGAGGATCGGATGGTGTTTTTTCTTTCTTCTTTTGCTGGAGAGGTGGTGGCGGTGGGACTTTAGTTGGATGGCATTGTGGCTCTTGTTGGTTGGAGGGGTTGATTGTTGGTTGTTTTATTGTTCCATGGGTTTCCTCCCGTTCATAAATCCATTGGCGTTCAAAGCATTCCACCCAACCGCATGAACCAAATCTTCATGTTCTCTGATATCAGGTGATATCAAGTGAGGTACCAGATCAGACCAAGTCAACAAGCCCAGGATGATCGGCGGTAAGCTCTTGCAGCAAGCTCGAGACACAGCAGCACAGCCAACAAGCCCCGCAATGATTGGGAGGGAGGGCAGGGATGCAGAGTGACGCAAGGACAGAGCTACGACACGCGCTATGGGCCGTGGGAAAGGGCAAGAAAGTTGGTCAACGACTTGCAAATCGACAGCAGCTCCTGGCTTGCTTGGACCGAAGCACATCGCAGTTGCTGCATCATCACCTGCCTACCTGCCTCGTGTGCTACTCCGTCTACCTCATCACTGAGGCGGCGGTTTGCTGGCTCTCATTGTGGCTTCTCCTACTCCCTCCCACTCCTCAAAAGGGCCCGACCCTGCTGCTGCCCCAAAGGAATTCCTAACCATCCCTACCAATCCCTCCAATCCTTCCATTCCCACCAAGAACAACAACCTCGTCGTCAAGAATCGCTTCGCTAGGAGCTTCAGCCAGCTCGTCGCTAGCCAGTTGGTGCCAGGAGACTTGATCACCATGGCCAAAAGTCCAGGCATCCTCGGCAATTTGGGCGTCGACTATGTCGTAGTCTTTCGATTTGCAACTACAGGTGAGTACTGCTGCTGCTTGGTCATGTTTTACGCATCTCTCATGCGTACTGACCCTCCACACAGACAAGGAAAAGGCCGGCGAGCGCTTCCAGCAGCTCACCAGAGCTCTTGCATCTGTTGGCCTTGCCACAGAGGTCCGCAATGGCGATAACCACTCTCTTCTCGTCTTTGTCCAAGTCTCCAGCGATGAGCACATGTTTGGTGAAATCTACCGCAGCCGTGTGCGCGACTGGATGCACGGCGTGCGCGCCGCTGCGCCCGAGAAAGAGGTCAAGGACTCTCTGGAGAGGGAACCATTGACCGAAGCCGAGCGCTTGCGCATCATTTACCAGCTCATGACAAACCCCGTCAGCGAGGGCGGCGCTGGCATCACACCCAAGAAAGGCGCCTGGGAGAACGTCGAGAGCATTTTCGCCCTGCACGACCATGCTTACAACAAGCAATGGATCAAGAAGTGGAGCACACAGTACCTCTTGACGTCCGAGGATCTCGACGAGATTCGCAATCGCTTGGGCGAGAAGATCGCCTTCTACTTCGCCTTCACCCAGTCCTACTTCACCTTCCTCGCCGTCCCTGCCAGCTTGGGTCTCGGTGCCTGGTTGTTCTTGGGCGCCAACAGCCCGATCTTCGCTCTCGTTGCCGGCGTCTGGTGCATTGTCTTTGTGGAGTACTGGAAACACGAGGAGGCCGACCTCGCCGTAAGATGGGGCGTTCGCGGTGTCAGCACTATCGAGACTAAACGAAACGACTTCAAACACGAGAAAGAAGTCACTGATCCGGTCACTGGCGAGACGCAATACATCTTCTCACCTACGGAGCGTCTCAAGAGACAGCTGCTGCAGGGTCCCTTCGTGCTCCTTGCCGTCGCTTTGCTCGGAACATTGATCGCGACTGCTTTCGGAATAGAGATCTTCATCAGTGAGGTCTACAATGGTCCCTTCAAGTCGGTTCTTGTCTTCCTTCCAACTTTGCTGTTGACTACTGGTCTACCACTCCTCAACGGGATCCTTACGACCATCGCTACTCGCATCAGTGACTACGAAAACTACGAAACAGACTCAGCCTACGAGAAGTCAATGACGAGGAAGATCTTCGTCCTGAACTTCATCACCTCTTACCTCCCTGTCCTCCTCACAGCCTTCGTCTACCTGCCTTTCGGTGCACTCATCGTGCCGTACCTAGACGTCTTCAGCCTGACAGTCAAGCCGTTTGCCGAGGACGACAAGCAGCTGGAGACGCCGCCAACCAGCGCATGGACGATCAATCCTTCTCGCCTCCGCCAACAAGTCATCTACTTCACCGTCACCGCGCAGATCGTCAACCTCGCCATGGAGGTCATCGTGCCATACCTCAAGCGACAAGGCTTCATGAAATTCAAGGAAATGCAATCTAAGCGAGCGCAAAAGAACGGCGGCGCCCGGCCCTCCGCCTCCGTCGACGATGTCCCCGAAGAGAAAGAGTTCCTCGCCCGCGTGCGCTCCGAAGCCGAGCTGGACGTCTACGACGTGACCACCGACCTGCGCGAAATGGTGCTTCAGTTCGGCTACCTGGCGCTGTTCAGCGTGGTCTGGCCGCTCGTCCCGGTTAGCTTCCTGGTCAACAACTGGATCGAGCTGCGCGCCGACGCCATCAAAATCTGCGTCGAAATGCAGCGGCCCACGCCCTGGCGCGCCGACACCATCGGGCCCTGGCTCGACTCGCTCGGCTTCCTCAGCTGGCTGGGAAGCATCACCGCCGCCGCTCTCGTGTACCTGTACAGCAACGACGGCGTCGGCCCCGACGGCAGCCCCCACGCCATCAAAGGCTGGGCCCTCCTCCTGGCCATCTTCCTCTCCGAGCACCTGTACCTCGGCCTGCGCTGGGCGATCGCTTTCGCCATCAGCAAGATCGACTCGCCCGGTCGCCAGAAGGAGAGGAAGGACCGCTTCGCCGTCAGGCAGAAGTATTTCCAGGAATCCCTCGATCAGACCCACCGCTTGCCGCCTATCAGCGAGAAGGCGGAGGAGATCACCAGGTCTTCCCTTGAGGATGAGGCGAGGAATGCGTCTCTGCGTGCTGCCACGCCGCAGGAGCGCTTTTGGGCTAGGCAGAGGCATTGGACGGAGACGGCGCAGGTGGGTGCGGGGTTGATTGCTAGAGCGGCGCCGGATGGCGAAGAGGAGAGTAAGAAGGATTTGTGAGGACTTCGTGGGATGGAAGAATGTGGTGAGGGAGCGGAAGGAGGATGGTATCAGGTTTGGACATGTCCTATGGGCCGGCTTGGATTTTCACATAGTAAAGCGTGGTGTCTTTCTTGGTGAGGGAATCAGATCCTCTCAACCAACACGGCCTACTTAAGTAGCTGCTATATTCGTATGCATATCTATCCTAAATCACACATACCTACATGTCCACAACCAACCCAAACCCCTCCACATACTCTACTCGCCCTTCCCAACCCCCGTCGGCGGCGCAACCTCCTCCAACCCCCCAATCCTCCCCACGACCTCCTCAAAATCCACTCCCTCCCTCTCAAACGCCTCCGCCACCCTCCTTACCACCCGTCCCTGCCCCTCAACACTAAACCCGCCATCCCCCTCCCTCTCCTCCTCCACAATCTCCGCCCACCTCCAGAACAAACTCTCCTTCCCCAACCCCACCAGCGCTTCCTTGAACTGCACCACCTTCCTCCTCCGAAACTCAATGACGTCCCCCTCCCGCTCCCACCGCCAGGCCACCCACCCGTGCCGGCCGGGCAGGCACGCCAGGACCAGACGGTCGAGGTCCGCGAAGGACATTTCCTTGCGCTCTTCGACGAGTGTATGTGCGTCGAGCATACTCGCGAAATCCAATTCCCACTCCCCGCTCTGCATCAGCAGCCCCGTCTTGCTCCGCACGTAGTGCCGTTCAATGGCTGGGAGGATTTTCCCCGTGAAAAACGCATTCTCCTCCCCCTCCGCGACTCCCTCGAGCAATTCCTTAACACCCCAATGCCTGCTCGCGCGGATCACGACTTCGGCCGCGCGGAAGCGCAGATTCCAGCGCCAGAGGAGCGGGTTGGAGGGTTGGCCGAGGAAGAAGTTCTGCGGCCAGGGGAGGAGGAAGCGAAGTAGCAGGAAGTCGGCGAGGAGGGTTAGGGTGCGTTTGGCGAGGGTGAGGAGCGCGAGGCGCGTGGGCGTGTTGGGCGGGAGGGTTGTGGGGCTTGGGTGGCCCAGGATGGTGGAGAGGAGGTTGTAGTATGTGGGCAGGGCGTGGAGGGCGCGGTAGAGGAGGAGGAGAGCGACGAGGGTGTTGAGGATGAGGGGGATGAGGAACTGTGTGGTTGTTGGGTTGGGTTAGTTTGGGGTGGGAGAGGGGTGGTTTTGAAGGGGGAGACGGAGACGGACGATCTGTTTCTTGTGGTCTGGGGGATGGCGGTCGATGTGGATGAGGTGGACTTTGGACGGGTCGAGTTGGGGGAGGAGAGGTTGGATGGCTGCCGGGGCGGTGGTGAAGGGTGTTGGGATCGCGGTCGAGTTGCTGCTCACGGCGGCGGCGGATTTGGTGAAGGATTTGGGCGTGCGTTTGGTTGGTTTGGGTGCCATTTTGGCAGAGGACGATGAGGTTCAGGGAGATTGTTGGGTTGTGGCCAGTCTTTTGGAGCTGATGGTAAAGAAGGAGAGATGGTGGTGATTGCAGGATGGAAGCTGGTGGACGGGACGGAAAGGAAATGGGAAACTTAGGTATTGTATGTGCGATTAGATGCTGCTATTTGTGGTGTTGAATGTCTGAGCTGTTAGTGGTGTTGAATACTTAGCCTTCTGGAAATTGCATATATTATCACATGAATTGTACTGAGAGCTAGAGGCGGCAGCAGTAGAGAGAAATCATACACAAATCAACATGATGTGGGTGGTGCTAAGACGAGATGTCACGTCTTGATCCTTGGAAGCGGGGATAGACAACGTCCTTAGGGTAAGGGTTGGGGTTACATTGTTGTCCAAGATCTCACGACATTATATCTATACTTGAGATACTGTGCCTACAATTCGTTGGAAAGGCGTTCACGTGCTTGAAGATGATCTTGGAGATTATATTTAACGGTATTAAACATCGTATGACTGGTGTTGCTGTTTCACTTGGCCAACGATCCGTCGATATCGTTTGCGTGTAATCGTTGAGATACACTTGAGTCACTATCCTGTCCACAAAGGGGAAACCACAAGCTCGGTGCTGACGGGAAAGAAAATACCGGAATAAATGATTCGTATCAAATAATGTCATCCTACAAACCCCCAAGAAAAGATACCCCATTAAACTCCGCGCTCTCAAAATCCACATTTCCATAACCATAAAACCCCATACCATGAATATTAATAATACTACAATAGGCCGTGACATCGTCAATCATACCAACCACCAGACACACCCCACTCAAAACAACAACTCAAACGGCCTCATCCTCTCCTCACCCCCCTCAACCTTCCCTCTCGGCCTCACAACATCCCCCAGCGTCGCCAGCGCCTCCTCCTCCCCCTCCACATCCGGCTCGAGCGAATACTCAATCGCAGACCTGACGTCTCCCAAGTACGACCCAATGACCGTCGTATGCCTCGTGCGCTCCTCCTCGTCCGACACGACAACGCACAGGGAAGGGCGCCTCATCGTCTCGCGTACGCGCATTTGAGCGTGCAAGCGCGCCAGTCGGAGAGAGCGCGTGTAGCGGTCCTCGTCGAGGGATTCGACGAAGCGGACGTCGTCTGCTGTGAGTGGGCAGCGGGCGATGGGGCGGCAGAGGGCTTGGAGTGCGCCGGCGGGATCGGAGGGGGCTTTGAGCGTGCGCAGGCAGGGGAAGAGGGACCATTCGATTGAGTGGGCTAGGGCGTCTGTTGCGGGGCCGGGGATGAGGGTGTCCCAGTGTAGGTAGGTTAGGGTGTTGGAGGAGAGGGCGTTGCGTTTGCTGGTGGGCGAGGTGCCGGTGAGGGGGTGCGGGGAGGTTCCTTGGATGAGGCGGAGGCGTTGGAGGCGCGTTAGGTTGGTCAGGAGGGTTTGGATGGTGGTCAGGGAGGCGAGTTCGAGGTTTATCAGGCTGAGGCTTTCGAGGGAGAAGGCGTTGCGGGTGTGGGAGAGTTGGTGGATGCCTTGATCGGTTATGCCGTCAAGGTTCTCGAGGCGTAGCGACCGCAGCGCTTTCAAGGACAGGAGAGTGCCGTTGTGGAAATCGTCTTTGCTGAAATTGCTGATCATCAGGTGTTGTAAAGACCAGAGTCTATTTGTGATGGCTGTGATCATCCCTGGTCCTATTCTGGTCGCGTAGCCGTCGGTTTTGCAGAGAACCAGAGTCTGCAGCCAGTCCCATCTTTCGTGCAAGTCTATAAATTGGCCTGGGCTGAAAGCTGGTGGGTGTTGCAGATCTAACAACCACGCATGGGCGTTGAGCCTTTCGCATTCAAACAACCGGCTGTAGTACTCTGTGTTTTCTCGTGTGGCGATTGGAGTGAAGCCGCTGATGAGTTCAGCTTCGGTGCAATTGTCCAGAATACGCTGGAGCAC
Source organism: Cladosporium sp. IMV 00045 (assembly GCA_001931905.2). NCBI lineage: Eukaryota > Fungi > Ascomycota > Dothideomycetes > Cladosporiales > Cladosporiaceae > Cladosporium > Cladosporium sp. IMV 00045. The sequence goes on from MSJI02000144.1 coordinate 12,990, forward strand.
TGGATACACAGACCGACGTGCAGACGGCAATCTCGATTCAGACTCCAACTCCCTAGCCAGGGCACTCGATATATGAACTCTTCGTACCAGAAACGTGAGAGACGGTGCTTCGTTGATAGTCCTGAGGAGCAGATCCAGTTGGCTTTTGGGTTTTCCCATCGACAATGACAGTCTGCGATTTGAAATGGACAGCCTTCGTCCTGATTTTTGACCTGGGGCGCTTGAAGGGAGCCAGAGGTCTCGATATAAGTGTTCAATTGCCGCCTTGGCCCATCTTTTGCTGGTCGAGCAGATCGTCCTCAATGCGCGCTGCCGACCAGACACGTTGACTACGGATCCTTTGGTGTAGCTAGCTTCCAGATGTCCAACGATACAGCTATAGATCTCATGAGGGAGTTGCTGGAATACACGCTCCGGAAGTTGACGTGGCCGCCGTGTAGATACTGAATTGGAATGCCGTCTGTGGCGTTCAGCCTCCCATGGTGTTCGCGTCAACGTCGGCACAGTGTCGAAGGTGTAGTATCTCGGTTTTGAAGGTCGGACTGGCCTTGGTGCAGTTTTGGGAGCTTCCTTTGGCCATGTGTTGCGCTGAGGGATAACTTGCAGTTGGTGAGCGGAGTCAACGCGTTCTGGAAGACGAGGTCGACTGTCGACTTTGCTTTTGACCACTTGCGTATAGACGTAGGGTTTGCGAACGGCTCTGATGGGTTGTTAGTGGCCATTGTAACCAGCAGCACTGCCGAGTCTCGTCATCCAGTGGGGTTGGTCGTATATTGTCACATACCCATGCATCAGGATCTCCTTATCCGTGTAGATCTGCTGTTGGCCCTTGTCTGCATGGTACTGAGGCAAGCTTGTCGACCGAGATCTCAGATGTGTGCAAGAAGCCATCGCGATATCCTTCTCTCCCGTATGTCGCCTCCAACAAGTCAATCAGATCCGAGTGCAAACCGAATAGCACAACTAGCTTCGACGAGATCAAAGGCACATGTGAAACACAGGCCTTGTAGCACCTTATGAATGCAAAAGCAAAGCTAGCCAGAACACAGGTATAGCAAACAAAAATCGAGCTCAAGGCCTCAAGAAAACAAGCCTCGAACCTTCCTACCTCTTTAATAAATCCTAACCCCTCAGTTCCAATCATTTCCAAACCCGCCAGCAGAGCGGGCGCCGAGCGGAGGGCGACTCAGGCGAGGAAAAGAAGCACGATCAACCCGGCGCACGCCATAGGATGGAAAGCAAGGCCCAGTGGCCCAGTACCGGGTGCGCATGTGCCAGCGAAAGCAGGACAAATCTCCTAGGCACACCATGCGCGAAGAGTACCTACGGGGTTGCTCCATGTTGGCTTTCCTCTGCCACTAGAGAGCAGACGCCACCTTCGCCTCTTCCACCTCGCACAAGCAAGAGATCGCCGCTTTGGCCAGCAGTTCCCCCTCTCTTCTCTCGCCAGGAGAGGCTGGGATAGCGAACGTACTGCGTGGTACATGCAACATCGACGCCTGTGTACCGTTGTTTACCTAGGTACGGAGGTACTAGTCTTTGTCTGCATACGGTAAACATGGACTTGGTGCTTAGGAGCCAGTCCCGAGTATGACAGCGGGCGGCGCGATGATCTCTGGTGCAAGGCTGACGATTGGGACTTGACTTTGGAGAGGGGCAAGGTCTTTGTTCTTTGCTAACCTAACCTTCCAGCCACCTCGACGCAAGCCACCTTCCCGCGGGTAATAGGCGCGGTAGGAGTGTTAAACGAGACTGGACTAGAGGGGAGATGAAGGAAAGAGTTTCGCAATTTCCAGGATAAATTTCCCCAAGTCATTCAAACACTGCCTATTGGCCTCGGCCTGATCTGTCCCGTTGGCGGTTCGGAAATGGCGACATCGAATCGCTGCGCTTGCCTCGCTTGCAGGTCCGTTCGGGGCAAGATGTCGAGACTAGATTGTTGACGAGAAGAGGGGTCCTCTCTATTCCGGAGAACCCGACTCGAAAGGTGATGATCTATTCTGGAGAAAAGGGACTTTGCATAAATCTATTTGCTTGTGCATCGGCATGCTTCTATTTGATTGCAAACACGTGCGGCATTGGTATTCGTCCGGGAACTTGCTGTGGGATTTTAATTGAGTCGGTTTCACGACAGGCTGTTTACTGGCCCCGAGAGCCGAGGTGACATGGGTGGCTTGCTGAGGTGGACTTGGATTTGCGAGGGGGAATTGCGAGGGAATTGCGAGTGCTAATACTGTTGGCTGAAGAAGCGAGTCTAGGCCAAGAAGGCAACCTGGCAGAGGCAGGGTTGGGACGGGAAGTTTTTGCGTGATGGATATTTTTTAAGATTTCGAAGTAGCCATTTCCCTTCTACTTTCTCGGTGACCCGCAAAAAGTCTGGGTTGTTGCTCTATTTATGTTCGTTTCTTGGGGAGATCATGAACTCATGATACGGGCAGAGGACTGGGAAGGTCCTTGCAAGACTATCAACAGATAAGGAAAAACAAAAAAAGGAAAGAAACATCAAAGTATAAACGCCCTGATCCAACTTCCAGCTTTTTTCTTCGACGCTGAAGTTATGATGCCATGCTTTAACTGAACAACAGATGAATAACCAATCTCGTCAATGCGTGAGGGAAGCGTTATTGTTTACTCGACGGCGACGGCGCCGGAGTCACCACCCTGGAGGAGAGGGTTGACGCGGGCGTCGCTCCACTCGAAGCGGAAGTCCTCGCCGAGCTCCTTCTTCATGGCGGTCTTGACGGCCTCGAGGACGTTGACGAAGACGCCGAAAGAGGCGGGGTTCTGCTCGTCGTTCTCGCCGCCCTGGAAGACACCGGTGCGGACAAGGCAGGTGTTCCAGCCGTAGGCGTTGCCGCCGACGATGTCGGAGGCGGGGTTGTCACCGACCATGTAGAGGTTCTTGGGCAGCTTCTCCTCGCCGTGGATCTTCTCCATCCAGGACATGATGACCTCGTCGGCGTACTTGTAGGTGGCCAACTCGGGCTTGCCGTAGATGACACGCTCGAGGTCCTCGCCGGTGAGGGCCTTGTACATGGCCTCCAGACCGATACGGAAGGTACCCTGGGACATGCGGGGGAAGGGGTGCTCGGACGGGCAGAGAAGGTCACCCTGGGAGAAGTAGATGGGGATGCGCTGGGAGACGGGGTCCCTGGCCATGGTGCTCAGGCGACCGTCCTCAGAGCGGAGCAGGTCAACGATGATCTGCATGTCGGTGGCGTAGTCGCGGGAGTCGGAGAAGACCATGATGGCCTCGATGTTGGTCTTGCTGAAGTCACGCGGGTTGGCGGTCTTGCGCTGCTCGTCGGTGAAGACGCGGTAAGGGGCAATGGTAGGGTCCCAGGCGACAATGTCATCGGGAACGACGACGTCCTTGAAACCGTACTCGAGAGCGACCTCGCGGCACTTGAAGCCCTCACCACCAACGACGAGGACGGTGTTGTAGTACTCGGCAAGAGCGCTCATGGGAGTGTGAGACTGGATGAACTGCTCCCTGTCCACGGGCTGGCCGAGAATCTTGGAGAGCTGGTCGCAACGGGGCTGCTCAGGCTTGCCGGAACCGTTGGTGAGGAAGATGTGAGGGATCTTGATGCCGAGCTCGTTGTCACCGTTGAGGATCTCAAGAGCCCTGCGGCCCTCGGGGATCAGACGGTCACCGTGGACGAGCACACCGTCAATGTCGAAGACGAAACCCATGTCCTTGGCGGCCTTGACCTTGTCGCCGGACAGATCCTGGACCTGGGAGGCGAGGATCTCACGAGTGGGCTGGATTGGGGGCATGCCAGGTCTCTCGGGCTGGCCGCTGGCGTAAGCAACGGAAGAGAGGCGAGACTGCCTCTTCGACCTAGGGATGGGCAGCTGGGCGCCGAAAGAGTTGCGGGAGCCTCTCCTCTCCTTCTGGGAGGGAGCGAGAGACAGGTTGTGCATGTAGGGAGAGGCATCAGAGATGCTGCTCCTGGTAGCGGGGACCTCGACGGCACCGGTGCCAGTCTCGTTGGGAATGGCAACGTTGGCAAGGCTGCCACGCTCTCTGAGCTGAGCATCGTTCTTCACCTGGCTGGGCCTCCTGTCCTGCTGGGAGGCGGAAAGGCCAACACCGTCTTCGTAGGTAGACATGATTGCTGGAGTCGTTTCAAAGGGATAAGATTGAGGTGGTTGTGGGTATCGTAAAGATGGTCGTGAAGGAGTAAGAGTCGTAGAGGGGTCGTAGGATTCTGGATGTTACAAGCAGTATCCTTTGTGGGAAGAGCGAACGGAGGACGGGACGAAGGGACGGTTTGTGAATGAGTAACCGTGTTGGTGGGGGAAAATCAACAAAGATCGGGCGATGTCATCTGGTCGAGAAAAATTGCGGATCGCCATATGTATATACTAATTCGCCAGCCGGAGCTCTCCTGCCTTTCTGCTTCGCCTGCTGGGGCATGAGGCTTTCACGGACACGGTGGGACGACACTGCTGCACGGCCGAGCAGGGAGATGCCCCTCATCGTCATCGCCACGGCCCTGTGCGCGCTCACACATCGGCCCTACGAGAACGAGACGAGAATAGCTGGCGTCGTTGGTACAGAGGCGATACGGCGCGATGACATGGTGAGCCCACCGCTGCCGCGGGAGCCCATAAAGTATGCCACGCTCGGTGGCAGGACCCGGAGACAAGTGCGGTCGGGCGGCCAATCAAACTGCGACAGCAGCACCCGAAAGTTTACCGTCTGCAGCGAGTGTTTATTCCTTTGCAGAGTTCGCCGCAGAAAGCCCAGGATGAAAAGTGGAATGGGAGGCGAATTGTGAAAGAGCCATTGGTTGGGGCGATTGACACGGCGGATGTTTCGCTGGCGTGGAAACTTTTCAAGCTCTGCCGTGGAAGAGCCGCCTGACGTCAGACACCGCGCTTTGCGCCCTCTAACTTTTCTCAGACAGGTGATTATGTACCGCAAATATCTGGCCGCGACCCACCATTGGGAGAGCAGCCAGCAACGATGCTCTCAACATCGGGACTTGTGTTTGGAGGGGTTATGACGTCCGTCCTGCCGAGGGGCATTCTGCGTGCTTCTGCTGGTCGAGGAGGAGGGGAACGTGGTGTTTTGGGCGGATTGTTGTCATCGCCGGCGGCCAGGACCAGTATTGGCGTGAAGAGTGGCACAAGACACTTTACTCACACATCCTCTGCTTGCCTTTCCCGCTCCATCACTCCTGCATACCAGCAATCCTCTCACTCCTTCACCAACAACATCACATACAACACAAACAAGATGTCTGACGGCAAGACTTACACTCTCAACAACGGCAAGGTCATCCCCGCCGTGGGCTTTGGCACCTTCGCCAGCGAGGGCAACCCCGGCCAGACCTACGATGCCGCCCTTGCTGCTCTGAGGGTCGGCTACCGTCACCTCGACTGCGCCTGGTTCTACCAGAACGAGGGTGAGGTCGGCGATGCCATCCGCGACTTCCTCAAGGAGAACTCCAGCGTCAAGCGTGAGGACATCTTCGTCTGCACCAAGGTGTGGAACCACCTGCACAAGCCCGACGAGGTCAAGTGGTCGCTCAACAACTCCCTCGAGAAGTTCGGCCTTGACTACATCGACCTCTTCCTCGTCCACTGGCCCATCGCCTCCGAGAAGGACGAGAACAACATGCCCAAGCTCAATGAGAAGGGCCAGTACGTCATCAACGAGGAGCTCACCAAGGACCAGAAGCCCACCTGGGGCGCCATGGAGGAGCTGTACAACGAGGGCAAGGCCAAGGCCATCGGTGTCTCCAACTGGACCATCCCCCACCTGAAGGACCTCCTGTCCTGGTGCAAGGTCAAGCCCACCGTTAACCAGATCGAGGTCCACCCCTTCCTTCCCAACGAGGAGCTTGTCAAGTTCTGCTTCGACAACCAGATCATGCCCGCCGCCTACTCCCCTCTCGGCTCGCAGAACCAGGTTCCCACCACCGGCGAGAAGGTCGGCACCAACCCGACCCTCAACTCCATCGCCGAGAAGGGCGGCAACTCCCTCGCCCAGGTCCTGATCGCCTGGGGCCTTCGCCGCGGCTACGTCGTCCTGCCCAAGAGCTCCACCCCGTCGCGCATCGAGAGCAACTTCAAGTCCATCAAGCTGACCGACGAGGACTTCGAGGCCGTCAACGCCGTCGCCAAGGGCCGCAACACACGCTTCGTCAACATGAAGGACACCTTCGGCTACGACGTCTGGCCCGAGGAGTCTGCTTGAATCTCCAGGGCGATGCTTTAACGTTTCATGACTGCACGGCGAAAAATTTTCCTTGTTCGGGAGAGGACAACAGAAGAGAGAAAAAAGTAGTATAGATATCAAGACCGCGTATGTTCCGGTTTCTTGTTGTATGAATTTGTGCATATTTGATTTGATCTATCCCATGTCCAGTCTGTGCACTTGAAGAAAGGAGTGAATACGTGTCAAGAAGGGTCAGCAAGGTCCGTGTCCGTAAGTCGTCTGCTCGCAGCTGCAGAAGTGCTTCGACGGTGTCGTACGGCATGCTGGAAGGTCACCTCCGTACAGCTGAAGGGCTTGATTGTTCGTCGAAGTGCCGTAAAAGTTTCGATGCGATGAGGGGTATAATGTTCATGAAATAGGTAGGCTGAGCTGCGTCTCAAAAAGCCTTGCTTGCGTATGTACAGTCGTTCAGGTCTTTCGTGTGGTCGGTAAAGCTGACGAGTTGTCTTCTGTCGAGATATTGCGTTGCTGTCGCCCAACCTGATGGCTCAGATTGCTTATCATCAGCAGACTCCAGGTCAAGTAGTCGCCGGAAAATACTGAGACAACCAGTTCGGATCCCGCTGACGTGAATATTGAGGATGCCGTTGCTTTTTTGGATTGTCATTACTGTGGTGACCAGTATTACGGATCAAGATTCTATGCCATTTGGCGGAAATCCACGAGAGGTGTTCGGGGTATAGTGCTTCAGCCATAGTAACGAGATCGCGGGCTTTGCGCGGCTGCCCTGACATCTTCAAGAGCTCTGCAGCACGCAAAAAGATATGCATGTGATGAGATGAGAGACGGCCATCTTTGGCAGCCGCAGTTTTTTCCTGCAAAAGATACTCAGCGACGTGCTTCCCCATGTCGTTCCGTGGGGTTCCCATCACTGAATAGTAAAAGGGATCGCCGGAAGGTTTTGCTGGATGGTACAAGTGCAATTTTGCCCTTTTGTATTCGTCCATTGCAGCCTTATAAGCAAGATCGATATCGACAGCCAGGTTTTCATTGGTGTGGACAGAGATGAACTGGTCGTATAGAAACGTGTTTGTATTGGGCAGTCCGGGAGGGCGCATAAAAGCGTTTGTTAGTGCGATCCTTGCACTGTTTGTTAGTATAAGCTTTTCCATCAAGTCTACGTTTTCCTCGTGAAAATTCTTCACAGCGCGAAGATAGATCCTCAAAGCAGCGTCTGCTGAACCAGCTTGCCCTTGGGGTGACATCAGCTCCGTCCTGACCATGGCGTAGAGTATGCGCGCTTTCCAAACATAACGCCTGTTAACTTGCTGCTTGTGGTAAGCTTTGTGATATTGTGACTGCGGCGTTTCCAGGTCAGAGTTCAGCCACTGCCAAAGCAATTCCTCCTGACCCTCCATCATGACAAACCACACAAGCCCATCTTGCAGCATTTCGTGGTCAGAATACGCCTGGGTGTTCATATGTTTGCCGTTCCAGAGCCAAGAAAGAAGGCGTTTGCCTGCTTGCATTTCCTGCACTTTTGCGACTTGCTCCTCATGTGGCAAATGCTTCATCGACCGCCTCAAGCGCCGCATGCACGCCATCGCCAAATCGAGTGTGTCGTGATTCTGTCGTTGATACGACTCCAAGACATCCAGAGGGTTGGCGCCGTTGTCCATCTCAGCTTCAGCTGTGACAGCATCGAGGGCAGGCTTTGATGGCGCCTTCGCCAGTAAAGGGTTGGTGAGCACTGATGCCAGGTGTCTATCTGCGAGACCCGCAGAAGAGTGAATGTCGTGTCTATCAGTCTTGTGATGCTTATTGCTGGAAGGTGATGGCCGCTTGTTGTCATCCCTCACCGGGCCCGTCGGGTGGGCCTTATCTAATTCTTTCCTGAAAGAACTCGTGAGGGCTGTCAAAAGCCGATTCGATTCCTTTGCACCTAGCGGAATCTGGTTGTTGAACTTGGAGACCAGAGCGCGGAAGCTCTGAGCAACTCCCGACGGTCTCATCCTGACGCTTGTGTGGCGAGCGAACATCGGTTAACGCATGTTATTGTTGGCGTCTGTGGGCCAGAGAGGGACCCAAATCGACCTTGGTGCCCCGTCGCGCGATATGAGTGAGGACCGTATGTTCTGAAAAGTGAAAGTGAAACTGTTGAAGTGTCTGTCAAGAATGTATCGCGGGCACTGTGTGATCAACATCAGCCTCGTTCTCGATGAAGTGAGGTGGAAGCCGCTGGAGGTGTCGGATAAGCGATAAGCGGGAAAGCTTCGCCTGTAGGGCCCAGAAAGGCAATTTCTCCCGAGGAACTAGCTCTCAAGTGTATGGGAATATTAGGAGATAATACTTAAAGATCCCTTTAACTAATTACATATAGCTACTTGATTTTTGGTATGATTGTCAATTGGTCTGTCATTACTAACATAGAGAGAAGCGAGCAGACGTGTTCGAATGTAATTGGCTGATTGATGATGGAGATCACATGAAACAGTATAAACACTTGAGCTCCAAGACGAGGTACAGTCGTGTTCAATTAGGAATTCAAAGTACATAGCTACAAAGCCTTCTTTCTGATGTATCTATTCCCCACGCGCATAGCACGGCCGGGACTTCAGCTCGCAAAAACAGCTCAAACAGCAAACCTGGCTAATCAACGATATCGCATCAAAGGCAGTAATAACGACGATTGCACCTAAAAGACCTCTACATAGCATCAGGGGTCCGAAGCGCGTGAGAGTTCCCGTCGAATCCCAGCAACGTCCAACCAATCCTTAAAGAGCGAGTGCGCAGTGCAGCAGAGAGGTTTCTACTCTCTCTTCGGGTGGATCTTCTTGGTGACCTGGTTTTGCTTGCCGGCAGAGCGGACGAGGGAGATGAAGAAGGATGTCTTCTCCTTGCCAGCGACGCGCTTCTTGAACATCTGAACTAGTTCCGAAATGGCAATGCCCTCCTCTGGAATTGCGGCCTTGACTTCTTCGAGAGTCGGCAGGGGGAGGGGATCGGGCGAGCCAGCACGCGATCCAGACGGGGTGCCGGAGGGAGTGCCGTCGCGAGGAGAGCCGGGCTGGGACTTGAGGCGAAGTTTCTGTGATGGGCGGGCAGCGCGTGAAGTGTCGGTTTCGCTGCCTGATCCATAGCCTGTGTGGCGGGATTTGGCTGCGTCGGCTAGGAATTGTTAGAATATTACGATAAGATACAGGGTGATTAAAATTGTACTCACGAGAAAGAGAACCATTCGGTGCGTTGGGTGACATGGCTCTGCCATTGGTCTTTGCCTTCTTCCTGGACTCCGTGCCGCTTGCATCCGAGAGGTTGGGCGAACCCGGTCTCTTCAAGTTTGCAGCCAAAGCGGCGTTTGAGCGAGAAGGATCCTTCTTCTCCGAGCGACCAGAAGGTGTGTTTGTGCCTTTAGTGGAAGCGCCAGACTTGTCGCCATTCGCCTGAGCAGCCTTGCGTTCTTCTTCTTCCTTTTGTTCTGCCTCGAGCCTCTCACGCTCCTCGTCAGAGTCTTCGTCCTCGCTAGACTCAGAGTAAGGGTTCTCCTCGGAATCGTCTTCGTACTCGTATTTGCGTTCCTTCTTGATGAGCTGCTTTTTCATACGCTTCTCGCGCTTCTTCTGCTCCCGCTCCTCCCTTTTCTGCCTCTCCTCTTCCTCATCGAAGTCCATTTCGGTGTTCTTCAGACCGGGAGCAGAGATGTTTGCACCACGCATCTCTTCGCGAATGCGCTTCTCGATGTCCTTAGCCTCATCCGCTTCAATGCCAAAGATCTGTCCTTCGTCATCGTCCTGAAACTCGTCGTTGAATTCGAAGTCCAGGTCATCTCTGTCCGCGTTATAGAATTCACCCTCGTCCTTGATTCCAGCGTATCCATTGTCTTCAGCAGCTTGAGCACGCTTCATCGCACTCATCTTCTCGCGCTTGAGCCTAGCATCCTCCACAGCCTTCTCGTCCTTGAACACCTGTGTACCCTGGAACCAACGAGTCGGCTGGACCTTCGCTTGCATGTACTTCTCCGCCTCCTCTGCACTCATGGCCGCGAGACGGTTGGTTTGGGTGAATTTGTACCAACGCTCAATTGGCGTCATAGTGAAGATGGCATGGTTCGGATCAACGGTCAACAATACGCTTGAGTTCGACATGGGCTCCTGGTAAGTACCGATCCAAGTATTCTTATTCTCGAAGTCTTCCAGGTGCCACGGCTTAGTCTCCTCGTAACGAAGTTGGGCGGCTTTTTGTTGCTTGGGGTTGTTCTCGTTGTAGTATACGTCCTCAACGCTCTTCTGGTTCTTCTTCTTGCCTTGTGCTTTCTTAGGTACTGTGCCAGTCGGTGCAATCAGAGCTTGATTTGCCTCGCGCTCTGCCTGACGCTCGGCGCGGCGCGCGTTGTACAGTTCTCTTTCCTTGTCATCAATTCCTGGAGGCGGCTCGACAGGCTCTCCAAGGTCTTGCTTGTCTCGTGCATAACGGCGGTGCAGACGGACGGGTCGAGTGAATTGGCTTGCGTCATACGGATCGATCACCGGCGGCTTTTCGTTTGCATCTACGCGAGTGCTGAATTTGAACCCGTGATAGCGCATACCATCCTCTATGTCTTTCTTGCTGATATAAACCCCATACTCCGTGAACTTAGGCTCGGGCGCTGCTGGAGGAGCTGTAGTCGTGGCGGCTGCATTTGCGGCTTGAATTGGCTGTTGCTGTCCTGGAGCTCCTTGTGTGGCAGGCACTGTCGAACCAGGTCTTTGCGCAGTAACAGGCCTCTTCGCGACAGGCCTCTTCTTCTCTACGAATGCGCTCGGCGCGGGTCTTCTTCTGCGGACTAGCGCCGGACCGCCGGTGTTCGGAGTAGTTGAATTGGGGCCTGATGGCGGCGTAGGCGCGGCGGAGTTGCTCATTGTGATAGTCTGCGGCGATCAAAGTGTGGTATTGCACTGAAGTATTGGATTGGTATAAGGCGCGAGGACTTCGTCAACCAGCTGCCGGAAGCTGCGTGCAGTGGCACGGCTGTTGATGAAGCTCGCGCGGTATCAGAGGTACACGGTGAATTAGCAAAGCTGAAAGAGACGTGATGGTGTGGCACAGGTGTTGTCGCGGTTCGCTGATGAGGGAGAAAGCAATTGAGGTTGGTAGGTAGGTATACGAGCGCAAGACAAGCAACGCTGGAAGTCAGAGACGCCTTGCATTGCAGGCAGTGACGCTTGTGCTGCTAACTTAGAGTTTAGACTAGCGGCAAGGTCCGCCTCCCCGCAGCATCCCTGCCGATGGTGGCATCTTAAAGCAAACCGATTCACTGACCACCGTCCTATACAGTGCCACGACGCTTGCATTAGGCACGCGGATTTCTTTCACTTCTTCTTCGTTCATCATCGCGAATGGCTCTTTCTTGAGTGTATTTCGAACGGATTTCATCCTACGCAGCTGTCACTCACAAGCTCGATCCAGCAGACCTCAGTGTTGACTCAATTATCGATCCTGTTTCGCAGCATTCACAGCCGATCGTTTGAACCATACGACAGGGTCTCGAAAAGCTGTGGCTAAGATTGCAAAGATGAGCGGCAATATGGCTCAATCCACCAATGGACTAGAGGATCAAGTCAGGAACATGATTCTGTCTGGCTCTCCCTCGCAACAACAAAGTCCACAGCAACAATCGACACCCAACGTACCTTTGCCTCCAGCCGCTACTCACGTCGCGGCATCTCAAAATCAGTACTCTTATGGATTCAATGCACGCATTCAAACCGACCACCAATCGCTCGGTCAGCAATACCCGCAGCCTCAACAGCCTCCTTACGGTCGTGGATATGGGTCAAATCGTCATCATCAGGCGCAGTCCGCACACGCACACGCTTTCGCCGCCAATGGACCGCAGTATCGCCCCAACTTCCAGCAACAAGGCTTCAACCAGGGATTTTCCAATCGGGGCCGGGGTAGACCTTACTCCCATCCGCAGCAACCTCGGCAGAATTATCAACAACATCAACCCGTCGATCCAAACACATTTGGTCGTGGAAGAGGAGCTGGAAATTTCCCGCCTCCACAGCAGCGGCGCCAGCTGTACCAACCTGTCGATCGACTCCCACCACGTGGCATGGTCCAGGCACACCAGTATGCTGCCCAGAGCCAGTACCTCGATTCCATCGCCACCAGAGAGATCCCCATCCTCGAAATGAGCCAGAATGAGCGCGACGAAAAGGATGCCTTCCGGAAGGAGCTCGAGAAAGTTTGCCAGGAGGTTTGTGCAACGGACCCTGAGCGCCTTCCAAAAGTCTCCATTGAAGGATTCGGCAGCTTCGAGTCAGGTTTCGCTACGGCTGGCTCAGATATGGATCTGGTTCTTGTGGTGCAGGGAAGCGACCCTACTGCCACATGCTTTTCTCCATTGGAAGAAGATCTACCTCGATCGCTCGAGAGACGGTTGCTCGACATGGGCTACGGCGCTCACCTTCTCACACGAACACGAGTGCCGATCATCAAAGTATGCCAGGCTCCGAGCCCAAGTTTGTTGAGCAAACTACGCGAGGAGCGTGAGAAGTGGGACTTCCTTGATAGAGACAAGAAGTATCCCCATCTCAAGAAAGACGAAGATGAGCACGATGAGGAAAAACTTGCCCTCGAATCAGAGCACCAGGGTATCGATGCTAACGGAAGCATGGCGGAACCTGCAGAGAAAACAACCGATGACGCCGCAGAAGTGCCTGCCTCAGCCGGTAACAGCGAGTCTCCCGCCGCAGAGACCACCACTGATATCTCGCCTGCAGCAACGGATGCAGAGACAAAATCTTCGACAGACACAGCAAAGGACGATGAAGCAGCTCAAAAGCCCAAGCGTGATCCCTGGACCCGCGAGCGCAAAGCAGGACCCCTGGACTTTCCTAAGTCAGGCGTTGGCATCCAAACTGACATCAACTTCTTCAATCCTCTCGGCATTCACAACACGCAGATGCTGCGCTGTTACTCTCTCTGCGACCCACGTGTCCGCCCGATGATTCTCTTTGTCAAGTCATGGGTCAAGCGTCGTAAAATCAACAGCTCCTACTCTGGTACCCTTTCGAGCTACGGCTTCGTGCTGATGGCACTGCACTACCTGACGAACGTCGCGAACCCGCCCGTGTTGCCAAACTTGCAGCAACCGTGGAGACCCCATGATCGATTCACCCAACAAGGTGTCGACCGCGCTGAGATCGAGGGCTGGGAGGTTGATTTCTGGCGCCGCGAGGATGAGATCAAAGAAGCTGCGCAACACGGAGTCCTGACCAGGAACAAGGAGTCACTCGGAGCCCTCCTGGCGGGCTTCTTCCAATATTACTCTTCGCAGGGAGGCCAGCCGTCTTTCCACTGGATGCAGCAGGTGCTCTCTCTGCGTTCCCCTGGAGGCCTTCTCACCAAAGAAGAGAAGGGTTGGGTTAAAGCTGTCACAGAACAAGGTGCAGGCAAACAGGTGCAGCACCGCTACCTGTTCTGCATCGAGGATCCCTTCGAACAGACACACAACGTTGCACGCACAGTTACCCACAACGGCATTGTCGCCATCCGGGACGAATTCAGACGCGCGCATAGAATTCTGCGTGCGATCGGCAATGGCTACCCACCCGTAGATGGCGAGCTGTTCGACCTACTCGTCGAAGACGACACACTTGATCCTTCGAAGGTTGACTGGAACCCTGGCGCTGTTGGCCAGCAAAGCCAGCCATCAAACCATCACCGTCAACCTGCTCATCCGCCCCGACAGGGGCAAGCGCCTGCCCACCAAAAGGCTCTCAACGTTACAGACACCGATGCCTTCCCATCGCTAGGCGCTCCGAAACCGAAGCAGAACGCTAGGCCGGCAAGGCCTGCAGGCACGAAGAAGAAGCCAGACGCGGTTGAGGCTGGTGAGATCTCGGGTGACAAGGCCAAGGCCTACCTCGAGGATTTGAAACGCCAGAAGGCCGAAGAGGCTGCCAATACTACGGCTTAGAGTGCTGCCGAAGATTCTCTGGCGTCGTAGATGTACGTTATACGAGTAAAAGGAACATAATTAGCAAATCATGGTGACTGGGAGAAAATTCCGCGAAGTAATACGAGATTCAATGCGAAAAGTCAACAAAAACCCATGAATAGCTTTTCTATAGCAAGCAAATCATCAATGCCCATAAATCCTCCTAAACAACCTCAACCATCTGCTGCTCCTCATCCACCGACGTCCCATCCGTCAACTCCCTCATCTTCTTCTCATCGCTCCTCTCCTCGCCCGGCTCACCCCTCATAATCGTCTGCACGATCCTATCAGCATTCTGCCTCACATCCTCATCCTCATGATGAGAGTGCAACTCCCTCAGAATCGGATAAAGCTTGATCTCCCTAAACTTCTCCCTCGCCTCGCGCGTCCCACACAGCAGCAGCAAAGTCTCCAAATGTGTGATGACGATATCCGCCTGCGGCTCGCGCGCCTTGTCCGGGTCGAGCAGCTGGCACTCGTCCAGCATGCCTTCGGTGTCTTCGTCGCTGTACTCCTCGTTGCCCATGAGGGGGAGGAGGAGGTAGGGCAGGAGATTGGCGCCTTGCTCCGCGTCGGAGGCGAGAAGTTTGCCGTGCGCGGGAACGTCGAAGGCGCAGTTCTTGATCGTGTTGGCGACGCCGCGTCGGCGGATGGTCGATTTGTGTTCGGTGAAGACGAGCATTTTCGTCACGGGCACGATGTCGCTGTCTTCCTTGCGGGGGGTGAGGAAGTGAGCGCGTCCGGAGGCGTGTTTGGCTAGGTCCGCGAAGAGGTAGGATAGGTAGTCGTAGTCGGCTTTGGCGTTGTAGCTGCCGTCGGCGCCTTTGACGAAGCAGTCTAGGAGTTGGTCGATGGCGATGGGGGAGGTGGAGAGGTTCTTGGGAACATCGCGCTTGAAGGTGAGGAGTTTGGTGATGTTGGGTGATTTGGCGAGGTTGGCGAGGAGCATGCAGTGGAGGTTGCAGTTGGCGTTGGTTTGGTCCTGAAGAGGGTGGTTAGTGAATTGATTTGGATGTGGCGAATGCGATGAGGAAAAATGGGAGGGATTGCTTTCTTAACTTACAGTCACCCTGCGCAGCAGATCCTCAAGGAACTTGTCATCGTCGATCAAACAGCTGACGACCTCCTCATCGTCGGACACGTTGATGAGCATAGTGAGGGCATTTTTTGAGATGGGCGTGTAATCCTTGATCAAAAGTTTGAGGTCGACGATGGGTTCCAGGTGGTTGTATTTGAAAAGACTGGGTTGGGCGGTACTGTAGCCAACAAGGTTCTCGGCGGCTGTGACGATGAATCAGATTCAGTTTCCTTTTGTGATATTAGGTCTTGTGAATATTAATATACCAATTTGACGGATTTCAGTGTTGCCGTGGTGGAGGAACTCGACGAGCTGCGATGATATTAGCCAGAGGATCACGACAGGCGACATGGTAAAATCATATATATAATGCACTCACCTCCTCAAGTTCTGTAGGCATTTTTGCTGAAATTGTACAGTATATTGTATGTATACAACAATGAGCAGTATCGACTCAGAC
This sequence comes from Cladosporium sp. IMV 00045, assembly GCA_001931905.2. Taxonomy (NCBI): domain Eukaryota; kingdom Fungi; phylum Ascomycota; class Dothideomycetes; order Cladosporiales; family Cladosporiaceae; genus Cladosporium; species Cladosporium sp. IMV 00045. The sequence goes on from MSJI02000144.1 coordinate 28,684, forward strand.
AGCCAGCGCCTGTGCACGAAATTTATGGTTTCGTCAGATGAAGATGAATTCGGACCCCAGACGAACGAATGAACGGGTCAGCCTCGTCAGCCAAATCGGTCAGATCGGCAGCGCGGCCCTGCAGATGTGACCAGCCGGTTGTTGTACTGCATCTACCTATTGCACTACTTTACACGATCCCGTCTTTGCTGTATTGTTTGCACCGCTCTCTACCGGTCATACCGGCCATGCTTGTACTAGTCCCCTCATGATTTCATACTGCGATCCTTTCAGCACTTTGTACAAGTAGACACGAAGAGACGCAATCATGTTCCAGGTAAGTCGAGCCATTCGCGCCTGCAGTCGAAATACTCTGTTCATACATGAAAGAATCGCATACTGACCTAAATTTTTCGCAACCACAGCGTATCAAGAATTTCAACATCGACAACTTCCTCGACGGCAAGATTGCGGAAGAGCAGGCGCGACAGGGAGGAGCACAGCAAGGCGCCGCAGCCGCCCCTAAACGGTCTTCCAGCAATGCCGGCCCACGACGAGGCAGTGGGAGGACAGACTCCCCTGCGAGAAAGGCAGGGAGCCGACTGAGAGTACCCGAAGGCGACGGCGCCATCGCCAAAGCGCCCGATCCCGAAGAGTTTGTGATTGGCGACGATGGATCAGACATCTCGAGGACGGCGACTCCCAAGCCCGTGAAAGAGGAAGGCGATGCGACGGCGACCTCCAAAGAGGGCGAACAAAGTGAGGCCAAAAAGGAAGAGGGCGAGGAGAAGTCCCCGACAGAGAAGGGGAAAGAAAAGGCCCAAGACAATGAGCTCCCCGAGGCTGTGCAGCAGAAGCTCGCGCGACTCGAGAGCCTGACATCCAAATACAAAGGTATGCTGCGCCGGAACCCGCTGCACCGCGATTGCCACATTTTTTTTACTCACAGAACGCGCTTTGTACAGAACTTCTGCGAAACTACCGCGCGGCGCACGCCCGCGTGGCTCAAACCGAGGCTTTCGAAGCGACCCTGCGAGAACATACGCCGCTGGCGAATGTCAGTGATCCCGGCGCTCTGGTGGAATTCTTGAACCAGCGCAGTCTGCAGAGTGAGATGGTCATGGAGGAGCTGAAGCGCATTACGGGCGAGCATAGGGATACCGTCAAGGAGCGGGATGAGTTGAAAACCAAGCTCGAGGAGGCGGAGAAGAAGGCCAAAGAATCGTTTGATGATGCTGCTGGGCTGCGCAAGGAACGCGAGGAGCAAGCTAGGGCAAAGAGCGCGGAGGGCACAAACGGAAAGTCGAGCTCTGATCCCTTGGGCGCAGACGTTGTCAACGATAAGGCTCTGCCACCTGCACCTGGAAGCGACGAGAAAGATGAGTCGAGTGAGAACAAGGACGACACTTTCTTCGATTACGACAACGATCTGGAAGCGCAAGTGAAGAAGCACGAAGAAGAGATCAAACAGCAGCGCGACTCTATCAACCGACTTGAGACTGAGAATACCACCGTGCGCCAGGACCTCGAAACTGCTCGCCAAGAGCTCGTAGACTCGAAGAACGCGCTCTCGACTCGCGACGGCGAGGTTGAAAGTGTGCGGAAGGAGCTCAAAGAAGCCAAGCAGCAGGTCAGCGAACTCGAGAAGTCCTGTGAGTCTACAAAGGAGGAGCTTGAGCAAGCCAAGAAGAATCTTGTCGCTGCAGAGGCGAAGCGCGAGACCATGCAGACTAGCCTCAAGGAATCTCAGGAAAGCTTGAGCGCGAAGAGTAAGGAGCTTGAAGAAAAGGCTGCGGCTGCCGAACAGAACCTGAAGAAGTACCAAGCGGAACACGAGAGGACCGCAAAGGCTGGAAGATCCGGTAGCGAACAAGACCAGAAACGGATGAAGACTTACCAGGATGTCATCGAGAAGCTTCGCACGCAGCTGAAGGAGATGGAAGACGAGAAGCAGTCTGTCGAGAGCAAGGTCAACGACCTGAATCTCCAGATCAACATCCTCGAGTCCGAAGCCAGCTCCTCGCAGGAGATCATCCGCAGTCTCAGGACATCGGAGACGAGCGCGAAGTCTCGCGCTCAGACGTTCGAGAGCGAGCTCAAACTCGCATCGACGGCACGCGACGAGGCGCAGAACTTGCTGGCAACGAAGAAGGGTCACGAGTCGGCTGTGGCCAGCCTGAGGAGCCAGCTGAAGCGCGCAAATGACGATCGCGATGCTGCCTACCAGATGATTATCGACTGTGGAAAGTGCGTATCACCGGCCGAGGAAAGTAAGAATCCTGCCCCCAAGACCGAAACTGACTATGTCAGCATGCATCAAACGCAATCCGAGGGCAAGCCAGACGACGCCGAGGCTACCGAGACTGCACCCGCTACGGGAGCCAGCACACCAACTGTCGAGGCCGGAGAGCCAGCAACTGGCGATGCAAAGAAAAAGAAGAAGAAAAAGTCCAAGGCGAAGAAGAAGGGCGCTGCTACTGTTGAGGATGGCGCGCAGGCCTCCACCGAACAGCCTGCCACCACGCCGGCTTCGTCGACTGCCAAGCAGTCTACTGTCGCTGATCTTGTCGCCGAGCCCGAAAAGGCTCGCGATATTCTGAAGGACTTGAATCCTACTTCAATCGCCAACGTGCTTGCGGGCTTTAGCAAGCACCGCGAGGAGCATGGGAACCAAGAAGATGAGCAGGACGCCACACGACAGCACCTCGAAGACTTGGTCGAAGAGCACCGACAGACGATAAAGAACCACGAGGTCGTTATTCAAGCGCGCACTGAAACCATTGAAGAGCTCCAAGGCGAGATCAAGCGCAAAGACGAGACGATCGACAAGCTCAACATCCAAATCCGGGAGTCTGATGTTGACGATCTTCGCACTGAAGTCGAGGAGAACAAGGAGCAGCTTTTGGAACTTGGCAAGCAGGCCACAGATGCGAAGCACGAGCTTAAGCAAGTCAAGGATGCTAAGCAGAAGCTGCAGGATGAGCTTGATGCTCTTCAGGTTGAGAGCGAAAAATCTGCGAAGGCAGTCAAGGACGCGGAGAGCCAGCGGGAAGAATTGTCTCAGCGCTGCACCAAGCTTCAACAAGAGATCGTGGAGCTCAAGGAAAGCCAGACCTCGTCGAACACGGCTTCTGCTGAGGAGCTGCAGGCTACGAAGGAGAAGCTGGAGGCTGCCGAGAAGGAAAAGGAGTCTTTGCAGCTTGCAAAGGAGACGAGCGAGAAGCAGGTCGAAGAGCTCAAGGCGCAGCACACCGCTTCTGGCGTGGAGTTGGACGCAAAGCACAAGAAGCTTACTGGCGAGTTTGAAGAGCTCAAGGGTCGTGCATCCTCCCTCGACACCGACCTTGCGGCTGCCAACCAGCTCGCCCAGACCCGCTACAAGGATCTCACAGATCTGAAGGAGCACCTGAACAAGGTCCAGCCCGAACTCAAGAAGCTGCGTGAGGAGTCTGCCGAGTTGAAGACAGTCAAGGTAGACCTAGAGAAGTCTTGCGGGAGCGTCAAGAAGCTCGAATCCAAGGCCAAGGACTTGCGATCGGAAATTGCAGAGTACAAGTCTCAGGCAACCGAGAAAGACAGCGAGATTGCGAAGCTCAAGGAGCAGGCAAAGAAGAGCGATGAGCGCAGCTCGGCCCTCGAGGATAGCTACGCCAGCGCGCGCAAAGACCTCGAAGGTAACGAGCGCACTCGTGACGAGGCGATTGAGGCTCGTGAGAAACTGCAGCAGCAGCTGGACAAGGCTCACCAAGACGCCAAGACGTCGAAAACCTCGCTCGAGGATTTGGAGAAGCAGGCGAAGAAATTGGGCGAGGAAGCAGGCAGCCTCCGCGAGGAGCTTTCGCTCAAGTCTGCGCAGCAGGAGAGCGCGCAAAGTCTCGTGGATAGCATGCAAGACCAGTCGCGCGAGATGGCCACGCAGATGAAAGAGGCGCGCGAGCGCTGCGAAAGTCTCGACGAGGAGCTCGCGGACGCGCGCCGTCTGCTCTCCGAGCGCAGCAGGGAGGGTGACACCATGCGACGACTGATGGCCGACGTCGAGAGTCGCGCTGAAAGCCGTGTGAAAGAGATGCGAGAGCGCCTCGACCTCGCTGTGGAAGAGCGCGACCGCGCCGAAGACGAAGCCAGCACCATCGGCCGACGCAAGGCGCGCGAGCTCGAAGACCTCAAAAACCGCCTGCGCGACGCTGAGCGCGACGCCAGCCGGGCGACGGAAGCTCGCTCGGAAGCCGAGAAGAAAGAGCAGGACTTCAAGGCCAAGCAGGCGGAGCTGGAGCAGCGCGCTGCACAGGCGCAAGAGGAGATCAGCGAGGTGCGCTCCGCCATGGCGCAGCTTCGCGACGCTCTGGACGAGGGCGAGAGGCAGGCCCGCGAAGTCGAGCGTGAGAAGCAGGAGCTCCGCCAGAGTGTGTCGGAGCGCGAGGCAAGATTGGAGAAGTTGCAGAAGTCTTCCAAGGCTATGGCAGAGGAGATGAGGGCTCTCCAGCAGCAGGCTGCGAGCAGCAAGAGACCGCCCCCCGGCGGCAGTATGCAAACTTCCGCTCGGTCGTCTTTGGACTCGACGAGTCGGGTGGCGAGCCCGACGCCGAGCGCTTTGAATGGCGGAAGGGAGAGCGGTGGGGTCGATTATGTCTATTTGAAGAATGTGCTGTTGCAATTCTTGGAGACGCCGGAGAAGAAGCATCAGATGCAGTTGGTGCCGGTGTTGGGCATGCTGTTGCAGATGGACAAGTAAGTTTGTCGCCGCCCTCATGTTATTGTGAGAAAGAGATCAAAGGATGGGTTTACTGACTTTTATTTTCAATTTCTAGGCAAGATCAGCAAAAGTTCGCATCTGCCATTTCTGCCCGGTGAAGGTGATACGCCTCTTCTCCAACGCGCGGGTGCGCGCTGCCTTTAGGCGGATTGACCTTTCGCTACCGTCGTATGGCGTGTGACAGCGAATTGGCAACACTGCCTTCGACGCCAGGACTTCTAGTGTCAGCTCGGCCGCTTTCAACGAGAATGTGGTTCCAATTGCAGACACCATCCATGAGGCTCAATGCTGAGATTCAACGCTCGCGAACACTGGACACCTCGAGTCAGTCGCATAGCATGCTAACGGCTGTCACTTCCCCAGCAGGGGACGTCAGGCGTGGTAATGAACAGCAGCAAAGCAAAAAAGCTTGAAAGTAGACGTAGAAAACCCATGGTCTACACGACGGCTAAATCGACGATCACAAAGCTGGGCTCAGCGGTGGAGTGCCAGAAAAGCGAAGACGAGATTCGCAAGAAGAGAAGGAAAAGAGAATTCATGTACGTGTAATAATAGCAATGTATCCCAACGCATTGAAGATCAGCCATTGCGCAGTGACGGTGGCCCGTTACCTTTCGGCTTTCGACGTCCATATCGTCCGGTCAGATTAAGCATATCACGTTTAACCTTAGGTCAGTCAGTGAATAAGGGGTTTTCGTCCGACATTCCCAATCCTTGCCGTCTTCAGTAGTCCCAGCATCCTCGCGACTGCTTTTCGAGTCATTGTCATCTCCTAACCTCGATGAGGCTTCTATCAACGGATCGCTACAAAGCATACTAAGACGACTGTGATCCATCAAATATAGCAATTGCCTTACGCACGATCTCGCGTTCCCCCTCGAAGGTAAGCAAATCGAGAGCCTCATCGAAACCAACCAAACGAGCTTCAAATTGTGTCTCGCCACGCTCCACCTCAACATCTTCATCAACAGCAGCAATAAACCACCAAATCACCTTAATACCCTTCCCCTCCCCCATTTCTCGACAAGTAAGCATAAACGGCTCCGTAGCCTCGCGATGCACGCGCGGCTCATCAGGACAATCTCCAATTTCATCAGCAGGCGGCGCACGCGTCGTCATGGTGAGTGGCATCATGCCGCATGTGAAGCCTGTTTCTTCCTTGATCTCGCGAACCGCTGCTTCATGTCGGGATTCGCCTGCGTTGCGTCGTCCTTTGGCTAGTAGCCATTCTTCTTCGCCATTCTTGTCGTGGCGGATTAGGCATATTTCGCGCGTGGAGACTTTGATGGGGATTGCGCCGACGCTTTCGATGAATTGTGAGGCGTCGTATTGGGTGGTGGGAAAGTTGGAGGTGGCCATTATATTGTGTTGTGGTTTGATGTTTGCTACCTATATGATGATTGACCAGTAGCGGGATTGAGTGATGAGCTGGAGAGATCCACCGCACGTTCCCATGCACGGTGGCCCCTTGCATTAGTGCCTGCAGACTGAAACTATCTTATTGTTTTGTTTGCTTAGGTAATCTGTGCGAACTATACACATACAACCATAAATTGTCGTCCAGATCTCAACATCTTTCAGAATGGGAGAATCACAGCGTACTTTTTTTTTGCGCCATAGAAAGGCAATCTCTGGCTGGGAATCCCAAGAAAGCGGATGGTTACCTAGGTTCAGGGTCTCGTGAGAACACAAGGTTGGAACTACACTTGTCAAGCTCAGGTCAATCTTGAGATTCTTTGGAATACTGCATATTAACAACAGGAGCGGAAAAAACAATAAATGCGCCCTTAGGTCGCTGTCTCTGGCCGTTCTAAATTCAAGTCAGTACGCCCTACGCCAGTCGCAACTCACGCCTTACTCGGCGATTCGTTACCTATATCACTTTCAAACACCCAAACGTCCCCCCAAAACCAGAAACCTATTGATATTCACACGTCTACATCACCAAACCTGTCCAAAATGTCTCCATCCGTCACTCCCTTCCAAGAAAAAGTCCGAGGCACTCTGACTCAACAGATCGCCTCCCTCGGCCACGCTGCTACAAACAACGACCTCGCCATCACCCTCAACTGCACCGTCGAAGAAATCGAAAAAGCCCTCCAAGCCTTACACGACACTCACTCCCTGCTCCTTCAGCCGCACAAAACCGAGCCTTGGGTCGTGCACCCCTTCGCTCTGTACCCAGCCTCCTGCTGGGTGCAAATCCACAGCGACGATGGTCGAAGCGCGAAAGGCCACTGGGCGACCTGCCTGTACTGTGCCTTCGGCATCGCCGCCGCGCTGAAATCCGACGCGGACATTTTCACGCGCTTCGGGGGCGAGAGCGAACAATGCATCGTGAGGGTGCGAGGGGGAGATATAGCTGAGAAAAATTTGGTCTTCCATCTTTCCACGCCGATTCGCCACTGGTGGGACAATGTCATTCACTCGTGCGCTTCGTTCCAGCCGTTCAGGTGCGAAGAGGACGTTGATGATTGGTGTCGCCGGCACGCCTGGACGAGGGGTGCTGTCGTGCCGATGGAGCAGATGTGGCGGTTTGCTAGTGCCTGGTATGGTGGCTATGTTGAGGAGCCGTGGCGGAAGCGGTCTGGAGAGGAGGTGAAGAGGGTGTTAGAGGATAACGGTCTCAAGGGGCCGTTTTGGTCGGTTGAGTGAGGGAGGTGTAGGGTCATCGTAGGGGAACGAAACCATGAACAGAAGGATGTCGGATCACAACCTCCGTACCTGTGATGTTTTGCACTAACCCCCCAATGTTTTGCAAGGGTGATTATTCATTTGTCTTGGCCTTGATTAAGTACATAGGACCACAGGCCAGTCAAAACTGGGCATTCTGTCCGGAGTACGCCAATCGCATTCAGCTGAACACACCGGTCAGCGCAGTGCGCCACGGACAGCCTGCTACGTGGCTGTGCACACATTCTCCCATTTTTGAGCATGACCTGCAGGTTAAGCAAGGTGACCGAGTCGACGTATCGATACAACAACGACCTAAATCAGGTCACGATCGGCCACGACACAGCAATGCTGATACAAAGCTGCTCGACCATGGGAGTACGATCTATCAGGTGATCAGGCCATTCTGCTGGAAATCCCACCTTCTCTCAATACAATAATGGAAATTGGTTCTCGAGATAATGACGTGACGTTCGTTTTTGATCGGCAGTAAGACGCTCGCAAATCAATGGTACCTTACTCGGGTTCTTCGTTCGGACCTAGGAAGGCTGTATAGTGGGCTTTTATGAAATCAAAGGCTCATATCGGCTGTCCCTACGTCTTGGAGTAGCGTTCTTGTACTCTGATGTAGTGAATGTGGCATCGGATCTTTGTCAGATGAAGACGTCATGAGGTCGATTCGATACTGATTGTGCGGATATCTGCTGGATATGAGCTAAGTTTCGCAGATTGCTATTAGATCCAAGTAAATAAGCATCCTCGAACACTCTACAATCTAGTTGAGAGTGAATACCTAGGTAAGTATACAGTACTTATCTAATTCAGAATGAAGTGAGGTGGTAGGCTTTCCAGCTTAGTAAGCAAAAGGTTTTAGCTCCTTCCTTCGCGCGCCTCATCCCTTGACCATTCTCAACGATGAAACTCTTGAGGTACCACAGTCAATATTTGGACCGCATTGTGAACACTGAGCTGCCCTGATTTCATCCGATTTTATCGCTTCGAAAGCGACATCAACGAGGTTGTCCATGAGCTACATTATGTACGTAAATCTTGTTTGTTTGCTTGTCAGTGGCGTATCTCCTCACATATAGGTCGAGGCGAAGCAATACTCGGTCCCATCAAAAGTCTACTATCTATGCCTGACTTTGTCGTCCATCTATGTTCTTTCCGAATATTAACTCGACCATACTCTAGTACTTCATTTTGGAGGAGTCATGTCTACCAAAGCACCCCAAAATGAACAAACAGGCCTTGAACTCGCTTACACGCACATTCCCTCATCGCAAGATCAAGACGAGCGTGGAAATGCTGCACCGGCAGTCATATTTCTACACGGCTCAGAATCCTGCGCCCTAGAATTCTGTCGTGTCGCCCCCTTCCTCAAAGACGCATACGAAATCTTCCTGGTCGATCTCCCTGCGCATTCAAGATCTAAGCACATAGGGTTCAGCTTTGACAACGCCATCACTGGACTCGCACACCTCATCAGCACCGAGATTGAGGACAAACAAGCGCACGTCGTCGGTCTTTCGATGGGCGGCTATGTTGGCCTCGAGTTCGCGCGACGGCAGCCTGAGATGGTGCGAAGCTTGTGGTGCACAGGCTGCGCACCTTTCACCGGCTGGAGGCGTTGGTTCATGTCGCGGTCGCTGCTGCTCAGTGGAATGATCTCCCTGGTCGGCCGAATTGCGAACGAGAAGATGTTTTGGGCTTCTTTCGGCAAAGACGTGGAGCCCATTCCAGGGCTCAGGGAGGCAGTCCAGGCAAATCAAAATATCGCTACGTTGAAGCCCGTATTTGAGGAGCTCGTGGGATTCACGTTTGATACGCTTGCGCAGATCAAGGGTCCGAGAACTGCTATCATAGCTGGCGGAAAGCAAGATAGTGTTGAGGATACAAGGGAAGCAGGGAGAGTACTCAGGCGGCAGAATCCGGAATGCAGTGCATTCGTGGTCAGGGACGCAATACATTGGTGGTCTTTACAGAAGCCTGAGGTATTTGCGCAAGGTGTGAGAGCATGGATCGAGGGCGGTGGGATGCCGAAGGAGTTCGAGCCGTTACTTGCAGACATTTGAGATCCGCGGAGGCTCGCGTCCCTCATGGACATATGCCTGACTACATGATCACATTTACTGATCATCGAAGCAACCTCGTCCGGTCGCAGGGTTATTCAGGCATGCAATATACATGAACATGCCACATGCCTTACTCAGAAGCTGGAGTCACGGACGGAGGGTACTGGGTCATAGACTTGACCTTTCACAGGGGCCAACAGATTAGGAGCCATATTCGCATGATATCGAAATTTGGCCAGTTGGGTATCGCTTTAAAGATCTACAAGGGCCGCGATTTTGGGATAGACGGTCCTATTTTTCTTACCGACCTGACAAGAAGGGGATCTTTTCTGACACCTCTCAGTATATGGCGGCGCAAATCGTCGTATTCCATCGACCGGCTGAGCTCGGCAACGCCACCGTCTTACAACTTCCCATGCTGCGTCACTCTCCAAAAGAGCGAACGCTCATTCTCAGCGATGTAAAGAAGCGGGACCTATTGGATGCTAGACCATCGGAGAATAGCAAGTCCGATCGGCCGGCACCGAATGGCAGCACAAGCTTGATTGCTCCGTGGCACAAATCCATACGACGGCCACAAGGTCGCATGACAGTCTGAGAACATGTTCCTGACTAGGAGGAATAGAAAGCTTAGCTATTCAGGAACAAGGAAACGGGGCGAGGGGAGTTTGGAAAATCGGACGACACGTGGGAAGTGGGTGGCAAAACGGTTCATCGCCCCACTATCCAACCACGTGCCCACGGGATCCCCAACGATTCTGGAGAAGATCCAGGCGCTTGTTCTTTCACATCCTTGTCGGTTAGAGCCATCATCGGCCACACCGCATGCAAGCGACCATCACCTATCGCCTCGTGTCAGATTTTAATATTCTCGCCCGTCACTAGACGCGATCCATATGCACACTCCCTCACCTAACCAACTGCCGAATTATTTTGGTCCATTGATCGGCAAGAGCCGAAGCAGCCCTCGTCTACATGCTAATGTTGTTCTAGCAGAGTTGCGCCTCTTGCACGTAAGCGAGCATTGAGTAAAAGCTTCTCGAAATTTAGCACCAATGGCAGAAGGGCGTTGGCGGCTGAGGCTCGAACCCCCGACAAACTCAACGCCAATCAAGCTTTTCCTTTTCTTTTGTCTACACTGACTGTAGCTAGTCGGCTCATGATTGCTATCAATTGCCGCAACCAGGCTATCGGGACACTTCCTATCTTGGCTGGGTGAGATGAAAACTTCCAGGATCAAGCGATTGCGTGGTCTGCTCGCGTGCCCGAAAGGGCAGCGCTCTAGACGTCAATCAGGGTCACGAAGGGCTTCCCCCAGATGGGCCAGCCGAGATCGAAATGATCATGGTCTTTCTGATGTGAAGGGCTGACTATCGTGGATTTCTGTGGTCTCCGGTTAACTTCCCTCGCGCTTGAGCTTGTGGATTTCGTGGTCGTGCAAGGTTGGCCAGCGCGCCTCGTACGTCGTATTTGGCAGATTTGTCGACGCCTATCTTCCCGAACGAGCAGCGCACTTCTGTCATGCACTATATGGCATGTGAGGTCTGAGGAAGACCTCTAGTGCTTTTCTATGTTGAAGCTTCCATCTTACTGGAGGTCATCTCCACGCCGTTAGAGCCCGCTAAAGACCTAGGTCCGGCTCTCTACGCAGAATGAACGAAACGCCACCGGAAGCACATCTCACTCTCTTGGATAGCGCTACGCGCTAGAGTAGAGTCGCACGACGGCAATGGCGCATTCAGATGAGCCAGAACGACCGCACGGCTCTTTCCATACCAGCCAGATCCCAATCTGATTGCAAAGAGGTGACGGCTGGGCACAATGTTCCGTCGTTGTCGAAGTCAAAGGTATATAGACTACGCGGCTGAGGATAGTGATCGTGGCATATATGAAGTGCCATGCGGCTCGCGCATATCCCTTGAGTCGATCGTCTTCCCCCACCAATCCTTTGCAGTTCCACGTTGCGCTAGCACAGCTTCCAAGTTTCCTGAGGTAGCTGTTCGCCTCTCGACCCGCTAACATGAGGTCCCTCGCCTCCGGCCTCCTGGCCCTCGTCAGTCTTGTTACTGCGCAGTCGAGCACCTCCTCCGATCTATTGACGTCGTCTTCGAGTCTATCGTCGACTACCCTCTCTTCAACGACCTCTGCCTCCCTTGCTTCTTCATCCTTCTTATCGTCCACGTCGACCTCAGTCACCGCAATTGCCACATCCAATCCAACTGCCGTCACCGTTGCTACTGATGGATCTGCTGAGTTCACCGCCATCAACGCGGCTATCTCAGCAGCACAAAACCGTGGCATTGCCTCGGTGAGCGTCAAGGCCGGCACATACAGCGAGAGCATCGTCATCCAAGGCACTCAGACGGTGACCATTGCTGGTCCGACTGCCAGCAACTATGCCGATAACAAGGTCGTCATTTCCGCCAGTGCCACCAATGGTGTGGTTTCTTTCAACACGCAGAAGTCCAGTGGCGCGGTATTCCGGAACTTGAACATTGTCAACACCCTTACTACTTCGGCCTCTGTCAAGGCCCCAGCTTTCTATGCTTACGGCTCCAACATTCTTCTCGATACCGTTTCCCTGATCTCGGGGGGAACCGGTGTCTACCAAGCTGGTCTGGGCACGACGATGATCAGCAACTCTTACATTGAAGGTATGATAGACTAATCCAATATACACAAGATTTCAAACTGACCAGGTCCAGGTGCCGATAAGTTGTTCTACCAATATGTCACTGCCTACGTCTACAACTCCGTCATCGTCCCAACCGCGCCCTCGGCGTCTATTGGCTACCTTCAGGGCTACCAGACCGGCGGTGTTTGGTACAACTCCTCTTTGATCGTAGATACTAGCAGTGTTCAGCAGAAGTCTGGTCTCAGCAATACTTACGTCTATCTGGCTGAGCCCAACTCGAATGCTACGGTAGCAATCTACCGCAACACTTTCCTTGGGAGCTTGATTGCCCCAGCAGGCCTTCGCTCGACATCATGCACCAAGTATGCCACCTACTATGGAGAGTTCAGCAACACTGGCCCTGGTGCTCTGACAGCGTCTAACTCGGCTAGCCGCTCTGCAGTCTGCGATCGAGCTCTCACTGCGGATCAGATGTCCGCTTTCTCAATTGATCAAGTCTTTGGGCGGGCCTTCCCTGGGTACTCCAGCTTTGACACCACTTGGGTGCCGTCATCTCTTGTGAAAGCAATTAAGGACTCGGATGCCTCCCAGGTCGCAAGCGCTTCGACTACGGCTAATGTGGCAAGCAGTGCATCAACTAGTTCTGCCTCTACGAGCGCTTCCTCCGCGAGCTCCATCTCCGCGAGCTCATCCTCTTCAAGTGCGCTGTCCGCAAGCTCAGACACTGTTAGCGCCTCATCAGCGATGTCGTCTTCGTCCAGCATTAGCAGCTCGTCCACCAGCAGCATGGCGTCAATTTCCTCGGGATCGTCTCAGTCTGTCTCAAGCACGCAATCTTCCGCTATCTCCGTCGTCACCGTTGCCCCTACTTCGGCGCAATTCAGCGATATCAATTCGGCAGCTTTGTTTGCGCAGAACTCTGGCATCCCTTCAATTTCTGTGTTGGCAGGAACTTATGGACCGGTCACAGTAGCTGGAACTCAGACTCTTACAATCTCTGGCCCTTTCGCTACGGCCGTGTCAGACAACCAAGTCGTTATCACATCAAATGGGGCTGGCGGATCTGTCAGTTTTGGTACCGCAAACGGACGCGGTCTGACCTTACGTAATCTGAATATCACCAACACCGCCTCTTCTGGTGTTGGGCCGGCTGTCAATGCCAAGGGAGTCAATCTCGGCATCTACACGTGCGCCCTAGTCAGCAGCGCTCAGGGTGTCTACCAGGCCACCTATGGTTTCACCTTGGTCGCAGACAGCCTAATTCAGGGTACCGACAAGCTTTTCTACAACTACCCAACCGTGTATGTGTACAGGAGCACTATCATTCCGACTGCTTCCGGCTCGTCGATCTTCTATGGGAAGGGTATCGCGAACTCGGGGGTCAACTACAATGCCACGCTCGTGGTTGACTCGAGCTCTGTTCAGGGAACCGCAAGCAACGTCTATCTTGCAACACCCAATGGTGCAGCAGGGTTGATTAACGTGATATACCGCGGCTCTTCCTTGGGTAGTCTCATAGCTAAGTCCGGAGTTTACTCTACCGCTTGCACTGCGCCTGGGTCCATCTTTGGCGAATTCCAGAACACCGATGCTGGGTCCTACTCTAGCAATGCGGCCAGTCGTGGTGCTGCCTCTTGTGACTACTTGCTCTCTGCAGATCAAGTCTCGGCATACAATATTTCGAGTGTTTTCGGCAATGCATATGCCGGATACGCGTCTTCTGACACTGCTTGGATTGACCAGACGATCCTCAACTCCATTCGGGATTCTGATGCTGCCCAGCTCGCGTCAGCTTCTGCTATTGCTTCGCCTACGAGTACCAGCAGCACTGCGACATCTTCTGCCACTTCGACGGCCTCTTCTTGTGTGAGCCCTGTTCCTTCTGCGACGCTTGTTGTCTCACAGAATGCTACAGGCTGCAGCTACGCCAACATCTCTGCAGCTATTAGCGCTCTTCCCAACGACAACCAGCCTTACACCATTAAGATTGAGCCTGGCACATACGAAGAGCAAATCAGCATCACGCGCAACGGCAAGGTCACCCTGATCGGTGAAACCAGCAATCCAGAAGATTACAGCCAGAACACGGTCAGAGTGCAGTTCTCTAGGGGCGAGCTGACCAGCGCCGGCAAGAACGAGCAGACCCCGGTTCTCAACGTGAAGAAGACCGGCTCGCAGCCGGATTTTGCGGCTTACAACATTGACTTCGTCAACACTTACCCTCAGACTGTCAACACCGCTGCATTGGCTGCCGACTTCTATGGCACCAACTTTGCAGCTTACGGTTGCTCTTTCATTGGATTCCAGGACACCTTGCTCGCAAACAAGGGCGCCCAGGTCTTTGCGAACTGCTACATTGAGGGCAGCATCGACTTCTGCTGGGGCTTTGGTACTGCGTATTTCTACCGCTCGGTCCTCAGCTCTAACACGAGGGGATTCGTTGCTGCTCAAGGGCGCGTAGCGGGTACAACAGCTGCCTATGTCTACGACGAATGCAAAATCACCTACAAGGAGAGCACATATGGCAGCACCCTCGGGACTACTTATCTGGGTCGGCCTTACAGCAGCTACTCGACGGTTGTCTACAAGAACTCGTATCTAGATCAGCATATCAACCCTGCTGGCTGGAGTATCTGGTCTACTAGCAGCCCTCAGACATCGAATGTCGTCTTTGGCGAATTCAACAACACTGGTCCTTCTAGCTGGCAGGCTGGTTCTGGTCGTGCTTCATTTGCCACGAACATGACTTCGGAACAAGTGGCGGTCTACTCTCTTTCCAACGTGATTGGAGACACCTCCTTCATCGATCAGAAGGCCTGGAACTACCCGGCCCCATTCGAAGTCAGCTCCAGCCCGACGACTGACGGTTCTGAGGATTCGACGTCTACCTCTCGTCCTACCGCAACCGCATCAATCAACGCGCATCCTGAGAGTGGATCGATCCCACCACAGTTCGCTGTCTTGGTTTCGCCCAATGCTGAGGTGAACGGCTCATACTCTAACATTACGGCCGCTCTTGCTTCGCTTCCTAATGACAACACAAATCAGACGATCTTCATCTACGCTGGTTCCTATAGCGAGCAAGTGCCCTCGATTAACCGTCCTGGAGCTGTTCGTCTGATTGGCTATACCACTGCGAATCCAGGCCAATCGTATAAAGACAACAAGGTCACTGTGTCATTCAGTCGTGGACTCTCAGTCTCGCCTCTTCCTGTTGGACACAGCAACTCCGAGACGGCTGTCATGAGCACCGCTTCGAACGGGATCTCATTCTACAATATCAATATCAAGAACACAGACAACATGGACGGCTCTCAGGCAAGCTATGTTACTCTCGCGGCCTCCTTGTACGGCAACAAGATCGGCTTCTATGCTTGCTCCTTCGATGGATGGCAAGACACTCTCCTTACCGGCGCAACCGCTGGTTACCAATACTACGAGTCTTGCTATATTGGAGGCGCAATCGACTTCATCTATGGCTACTCAATGGCCTACTTCAAGGGCTGCACAATCGGTGCCAAGCGAGCATCGTCCGCAATCACTGCTCAAAGCCGTGCTTCGTCAGCTGCAATCGGCGGATACGTCTTTGATCAGTGTCTGTTTACTAGCGCTCCGGACGCCACGGTGGATCTCACTGGCCGCGTTTACCTGGGCAGACCCTATTCCGCCTATGCTCGCGTGGTGATCAAGAACTCGTACCTTGACAAGACTATTCAGCCCGCGGGATGGAAGATCTGGTCACCGACCGATCCTCGCACTGATCATATCACTTTCGCTGAGTTCAACAACTCTGGCCCTGCCAACTGGGAGAACAACTCTGCCGCGCGTCTTGCGTTCCAAAACGCTACCCTACTCACTTCTGATACCTACCCTCTTTCAGGCGTAATGCCGTCCACCGACTGGATCGATATGACTTACTGGAATTCGATCAGTACTCCGCAGCCAGCCGTTGTGACTCCAGCCCCTGTGAACACGACAGTCTCGGGTAGCTCTGCCTACAATGGTACTGTTCCACCTGCTGGAGCACTTGTGGTCTCACAGAAGCCCATAGATGGCCAAACGGTGTATCCCACCATTCAGGAAGCTCTCAACGCTGCGCCTACCTCAAGCAAAACGAACGCCACGATCTTCATCTACCCGGGAACCTACAACGAACAGCTCATTGTTGCTAAGGCCGGCACGACGATCTTCATGGGCTACTCGGACGCCACAGATGATTACAACCAGAACCAGGTAACTATTCAGCAGAGCCATGGCATTGATACCCAAGGCGATGGTAGTAATGTCGATGGAGCCACAGTTTACGCCACCGGCAACTACTTCTATGCCTACAACATCAACTTTAGGAACAACAACGGCACACAGCAAGATATCGCTTCGCTTGGTTTCGCCGTCAAGAGTAGCAAGTTCGCGTTCATGCATGGCTGCCAGATCTATGGAAACCAAGATACACTTTACATCTCCGGATCGATGTTCGCTTTCAAGAGTTTGATCATCGGAAACGTCGATTTCATCTTTGGATCAGGTCTTGGCTACTTCTTGAACAGCACCATTGCTCCGAACGAAGAGGGCGATTCCATCACCGCTGCAAAGCGTGCCACTAGCACTACAGCTGGTGGTTTCATCTTCGACAAATGCTCAGTTGTGCCTGCTCCCGGCGTTGATGCATCTGGATGGAAGAACGTCAGCCTTGGACGGCCTTGGAACCAATATGCCAACGTGGCCTACATCGATACCTACCTGCACGGCATGGTCGGCGCAGCCGGATGGGATCAATGGAGCAAGTCTAGCCCACAGACTGATGGCGTATCTTTTGGCGAGTACCACAATCGCGGCCCGGGATCAAGCACTTGCGGCAGGGCCAGCTTTTCCAAGCAGCTTACCGACTCCGAGGTGGTGTCTTATCAGCTGTAAGTCTATCGCGGTTTTTTTCAAGAAGTGAAACATATTAACTCCCGATAGGCAAAACTTCTTCGTGTCGACTTCCTGGATCGACTTCGGCGTCGTTGATGTCCAGCCTTTCGCCGCCGGGGACGGCATTGCTCCAGCTTGTGCCCCACTGACCACATCTTCGAGCACCCTATCTTCTAGCAGCACTTCAACGACTTTGAGCTCTTCCTCGTCTCTTCCCCTGACCACCGTCTACACGACCAAATTCATTACAGAGAAACTGGTCTTCACTACCAGCATTACCAATGCGCCTATTACAAGCACATCTACGCTTGTCCTCTCTGGTGCCGATGGTAGCACAATCACACCTTCACCAGCTCTGAAAACCTCTGTTATCAAGGCAACTTCCGTAATCTCGAGCTTGGTCACGCGACCCGACAGCACCGAGACCCTGAAATCGACGCAGACTGTCTTCTCGACCTCGACAACTCAAGGCAAACCATCGACCAGCACGAGCACCGAGCTTGTACTTTTGACTTCTACATACTCTCCCAAAGCTGTGACTATCAAAGCATCGACAACTCTACAGATCGTTTCTACTATCACGCCAAAGGCCATCACGATTACCGACAATCGGGGTGAGGTGCAGACTTCGTACATCACGAGGACACAAAAAGCCGTGAGCAAGACAAGTTCAGTCTCTCTTTCTGGAGCCCTTGTCGTCAAGACTAGCACAGCAAAAGCGAGCACCGTCGTTCAGTCCACGACGTCCACACAAATTTCAACAAAGAAGACTACTATCACTTGCGCGCCATCCTCTGGAGCCCGTCTCTTCCGCAGAGGCCTGGAGGCTCGCGCTGCAGGCACCACGACTCTTACTGTGCTTTCAACGACGACTTCTTTCACGAAGACATCTACCATCAGCTTGCCGGGATCGACATATTGGGTAACGCTCACGAGCACGAGCTCCGGCCGCCCAGCCACAACCCTCAAGCCCGCCACGTCGACTATCCTCTCGACTTCTTTTGCCACTTCCACGGCATTCCAGACAATCCCCGGAAGTCAGATCACGATCACAAGCTTGGCCACGAGAACATCCGTAACGACAATCACGCAGCCGGCCAGCACCCTCACGCGTATCGTTCAGTCGACGTCCACGTCCGTCCTAACCCAGCCCGGCACCACCTCGACTTCCTACAAAATCGTCTCGAGCACGAGCTACACCACTCTGCCCACGCCTACTTCGACAATTGTGAGAGATGCGAATAGCGTCACAACGTTGACGACCACTCTTCCTGCTCTCACGACGACGATTTTCCAGACGATCTCTGGAAAAGCCACGACGTCTGTTTTGACGGTACAGCCGCCGGCTGTGACGAAGACGACGACAAAAACATCCGTATCGACGGTTTTGCGGACGTCGACGAAGACTAAGGCGGGAGCGCCTGCTTGTACGGCTTAGTTGACCGAGAATATAGTTGTTAAGTTTCTTTGAAATCATTTCCTCCTTCACACTTGTTCGTTCGTACACTACCTCATGCCTGTGCAGTAGATTCAGAGTGCATTGAGCCTAGTGCCGTCCCAGCGAACCAAAGGCTTTGTAACATTCAGCCTTACTATACTCCAGACAGACTTCTTTTGCGCACTAGACGTAGAGTCAGGGCAAACTCCAGGGTGAGACATAACCGGCGAGGCAGGATACAATCATCTCTGTCCTTTCGGAGGGAATAGCAGTGCCGACCTGACCTGAAACTCATAACGACGCTAGAGCTGCATCTTGCCTTGGCTTCGTTGCGCCGCAGCAGCTGAAAGGGACTTCTTCCCTGTACATGATCACCGGTGAACACTTACCCGTCGGTCACCGAAAGCAGGAACCTCCGACCGGGCGCCTGGCCAATGGATCCTTGATCCTGCATCCTGCATCCTGCATCCTGACCCAACAGGAATTCTCAGCAGCCAAACTACTGGAACTCACCAGGGTCATACCTAGCACGAGACAATCACGCGGCACTATCCATCACAGGAAGTGGACAACGTTCAACCTTCGCCTGTGCTTGAGATACTGCTAACGCCACAAGTCTATGTGTTTTCAAGGCGATCAAAGCCACTCGCGTTCGAGTTCGATATTCTGGAATGGGCTACGACGCTGAATATGTCGAGCTTGAACTTGAGACCATCTCGACTCCCCAGCGGCTCCCTGCCATAAACCCCCGGGAGGTTTAGTAACTCATAATCTTCCAGGAAGAGTGGTCTGCCTTCAGGACTCTGCTACTGGTTGTGGAAGCCTTCGGGGAACGTTCCGCTACGCGCTGCTGCACCGTTGACTTGTGCTTCGACGCCGTACGTCGTCACATTTCTTTCCCCCACAAAGCACAGGATGTTCCCTCCACGGCTCTTCTGCGAACGACCTTGCAATATTTCAAGCGACATGCAGGGTTAGTGGCTTGGTGCATTCTTGCAGCGTAGGCGAGGGGATGCAAAACGCGAAGGATTCCTCACTCTTGGATCGTCATCTAATTTTGGGAAATTGATCTGTCGAGTCCAGCGGTGGCGCCATTTTGCTACTGGGCTTGCCAGTTGTTCGCCGTCTTGGCTAATAAACATCGTCAAGTTTCTGGTTACGCCGCAATATACGACTACCCGCGAAGTCTGCAAGCGAGCTGATGATGCAACGGCTTTGCACTCGACGCAGGCGCAGACGACTTGGGGCGTGTGCGATTGCATTGATCATAAAAGCTGTTGCCTGGACTCGATGCCGTAATGATTTGAGCCCCAGTTTCTTACAACCAGCCAGGATAGTGAAGATATCGACTTCCATACAACCTCGTACTCATTGAAAATTTGAATCGATCATTCACCACTCACGCTTCGCCCATCACCTACATCCCATCATGTCAAACGGTGCCCAGACCGAGCCAGCCAACAATCATTCGAGGCAGCCAGATCCTCAGATCCTCGGCCTGAAGGCGGTCTCTCAGCTGACCTCTTACCAGCAGCGAGACCTCTTGGATGCTATTGACAAATTGCGGCGCTCGAATATCTCTAGCGAAGACTTCAGCATCCCTCAGGTCGTCGTCTGCGGAGACCAGTCAGCTGGCAAGAGCTCTGTACTCGAGGCAATTTCTCGATTGAGATTTCCAGTTCGTGGTTCAAACGCTACGACTAAGTTTGCTACAGAGGTAGTGCTTCGCAACGACTCTTCGGCTACGTCCACGCCTGTCAAGCTCAAGATACTAGCCAACAAAGCTCGCACGCCAGAGGGGAAGTCGCATATCGAGAACTTCGGCTTCGATGTCGATCCACAGGACCCGAAAGCATTCTCTGCTGCTATAGAAGCAGCATTGGAATACCTGGAGTCGTATGAGCCCGACACAAAGTTCTGGTACGACAAGCTTCACGTTGAGATCTCAGGCCCAAATCAACCTAACTTGACCCTCGTCGACTTACCCGGACTAATCCAACAAGAATCCAATGCGAGGCCAGGTGACAAGCAAAGGATCAAGAATCTTGTCAAGCAGTACATCAGCGAACCCAAGACCACCACTCTTGCTGTCGTTAGTGCTATCAACGACATTGAAAACCAAGAGGTCATACAGCTGGTCAAAGACTCTAACGATGCCATCGAAAGGACAATCGGCGTTCTTACGAAAGGCGATCGCGCAGCTCCAGGTTCTGATGATGAGGAGACTGCTATACTTCTCGCCTGCAACAGGAAAGTGCCTTTAAGGCTGGGATGGCATGCTTTGAGAAATATGGACCATCAGAAGCAGGGTGTTTCTTACGAGCATAGAGACGAAGTCGAGCAGACATTCTTTTCGAAGCGTCCTTGGTCACAGATCGATAAGAAGAATGTCGGAATAGATGCGTTGCGCGAGAAGCTGAGCCAGTGCCTCTTCGGCAGCATTACGCATGACCTTCCTGCCTTCGTGGGCCTTATGCAGGACAAGCTCCAGGAGTGTCGAGTCTACCTCGATAAACTTGGTGCGGCGCGAGACTCCCCAGACTCGCAAAGCTACCACCTTCAACGCATCCAAAGAGACTTACAAAGCTTGATTCAGGACGCGCTTGATGGACGCGAAGGCCGCAGCGATTTCGCAGACTTCTTTGACGGCTCCTCTAATAGAGTGCTGCGGACTACAATCAACCGATACAGCCGTAGCTTTGCTGTGAAGATGAGAGAAGAAGGAAAGCAATACAACATCTTCGGGCCATCCAATGAACGGAAAGCGTAGGTTTAGCAGGCACCATGCGCCCAGATTGTAATGCTAACCTATGTTCCTATCACAGACACTTCGAAGATTACTCGCCCGACGCCAACAAGCCTAACTTTTATCCGCCGTATATATCTAGCGGAGCTGAGACGAGACCCATCAACATCTCACTGAAAGCATACTGCGGCATCCTAGCGGGTTTCATGGACGACACTCGAGGGACGAGCCTGCAGGGATTCCAGGCTCCAAGCACCCAAGTCGCGATTTTCAGGCAGCAGTCTGTGTTCTGGAGTGCAATCTCCAAAGAATACCTTGACGCTTGTTATGCTGCTACCTTGGAGTTCCTCAGGTGTGCAGTGGCATACGTAGCTGACCGACACACCGGTGAAAAGCTCATGCATGCTTTCATGGAACAGTCTTACGTCGACATAGGAACTAGATTGGACGCAAAACTCGACGAATTGCTTTGGCCATATCAGAAAAGCCATCCGTCAACTCAAAACCCGAACTACACATCGAACGTCAGCGCTGGGAAAAAGAAGCAAGGGAGTGAGAGTGACGAGGACGAAGAGGAAGTGGAGGCTGACTCTTGTGTCGCCGCCTCTTGGACCGAAGCAGCCGAGCAACTCGACTTGCCAGATGATCTCATATTTGCAGCAGAGGCGCTTGACATTACTGACGCGTATTACAACGTGAGTAGTCTTTCAGTGCCATGAATACCAGACGCTAACCGATTACAGCTTGCTCTCAACACATTCGTCGACAATGTCACTACTTTAGGGGTTGAAGCAATCCTTTTGGACAAGATTAAGGGGTTGTTGGCTTTCGAAGATATTGCCCGACTCAAGGGTGATCGTCTGGCCGAAATTGCTGGAGAGCCGCCGGGCGCTCAGCACAAACGCGATGGACTGAACAACCAAGTCGCAGTGCTTATTGAAGTCATCCGTACCTGCAAGAAGTACCAACTGACAAGCTCATGTACGTGTGTTTCACAGGATATATAGCACCTAAGTGCCACTGACGTTCGCTAGCATACGCAAACCCTTCTCCACTTACATCAAACAATGCAGAGGCGAGCGAGCAGAACACGCATGACAAACGTGCAGATTCTACCGAGTCAAACACCACAATGCATGCCATCAGGTCAGTCAGAGTAGTCTCGGTCGCTTTCTCGCGGCCAAAGTTTGTGAACAGCCAGCAAAAGAGAGGCATCAAAAGACGGAGAGTTCATACTAATACATTACCAAGACGCAACATGGTCTCTTCTGATCCTCGACCGGCCAACTCTTCTCGAAACAACAACGCAAGCGTACCCTCCTTTTCGTCCTTCGGAGCGTCCAGTGCTAGATCAACAAGTAACACACCGGGCGGCCTCTTTGGAAATTTGTCCACGTCCAAGCCCCATGCTCTGAATAGCGGAACACTCTTCTCCTCGAGTTCTCCATCTCCCGATTCACGAACTTCGGACTCGAGGTCGAAATTTTCGTTTCGACCAAGTGGAGCTAATGATCCTGATTCTTAGCAACCTCTTTGATCTATTAAGGTCTTGACGGGCTCGCAAAAGATGGTTCTCATTGTGTTGAATCTGTGGGGGAAGTTGACTCTCTAGGCTACATAATAAGAGGGGGAGATCGCGCGACTCATATGTTGCTGTCGTAGGATAGACCCATTCTACCATTGTACTGCCAAATTTCGCCGTCCATTGTGATCCGGAGCGACTTTTGGGATGTTTTCATAATTATTTTACCAAGCGTGATAATCACATACGACCATAGGTCAGTGAAAACTGGGCATCCCGTCCGCTCTGCCATACATAAGCACTGAACCGGGCGACTAGTACTAGAGTGGGTGACCATCTGGGAATCCCGCCTGTTGTATGTAAATTCGTTTTTTCTTTTGCTTCCCAGCGGCAGCATTTCCCCGTCACACTTTTTAGACCGCTCTTCCCGGCGTGGTTACACGCAGCCTCTCGAAGGCAGACGCATTGGTAGACCAGCAGCATACTCCTCGTTTTGCTTGGCTGAGAATGTTACCGCTTTGAAGTCAACTTTATCACAGGCGTCGTTGCGTACTGCAACTGTGCGGTCGACAAGATCCAAGCAATAATATCGACACTTCAACGAATGTGGCCGCCCAGGCCCGCAGCAACAAATAGTCAATGATCGCGATTGGTGTTAAAGGGAATGCGAAGGTTTGTCTCACCATCTCAAAATAGTCACTCTCCATTGTGATGGTGCCGTTCACCCTCAGCTTCCGAAAGCCTGTTGGTAAAAGCACTCAGGCACCTGCAATCACGAGTCGGATGCCACTGAACACCCTGCAAGCATGCTGCTGTTGAGGAAGAGCCAGCAAATGACGACATCGAAATCTAACATTAGCACTACTGACGATCTCCATGGGCAGACTCATCTGGATGCTCGAACAGACTATGGCAAGCCAGGAATGGGTGATGCGCGGCTTGCGGAATGCAATGCGGTCGTCAGATCCTTGAAAAAGTTGTGCAAATCGCTGACTGTGACGCTGCGGCGTGTACTGGGCAGAGGAAATCTGCACATCTTACGACGATGGCCGCCCAAGATGCTGAATTGGATCCTAAATCTCGAAGACCCTGTGGTATTTGGGCGCGTAGCTTAAAAAGGCTGGCCCCGCAAGGTGATTGCCATAAGCGGACTGAAGCTCAATGGTGGTGTCGCTGAGGGAGTAGTCAGGCGTGAATGCAAACGTAATAGAGACTTGAATTGAATTGTTGCGAGGCG
Organism: Cladosporium sp. IMV 00045; assembly: GCA_001931905.2. NCBI lineage: Eukaryota > Fungi > Ascomycota > Dothideomycetes > Cladosporiales > Cladosporiaceae > Cladosporium > Cladosporium sp. IMV 00045. The sequence continues at coordinate 52,656 of MSJI02000144.1, forward strand.
TGCGAGACTTCTCGACAAGACCGCCGCGTGGCCGGACCTCAAGACATGGCTTGCATGCATGTCATGCTTTAAGGAATGAGTTTTACTCAATGCAGTTGCGGGTTGAAGGAGGTATACTGGCCGCGAGTGGAAGCTTTCAGCACGAATGCCACCGGACGGCCTGCGGATCGAGGCATCCTTCGAATCGACAGATGGGGGCGGTAGCTAGAGCCCTGAGCCGTCTCTGTACGCCTGTCCTAGGTAGTCGGTTCACGCACCCGAAAATACTAATGTGCCTACCTGGAGTTTCTATGCTCGTTTCGTCCCTAATCTACCGGCAGGCATCTGTACTGCCGAGAGCTTGGCGCTCCCGCCCAGAGTCGTTTGACTTCACTTCAGCGATCATGGATTCTACCTTCATGCTGAGCGGGAGGAAAGCATGTGCAGATCAGACTTGCAGATCAGCCGCGAGATACTGACGGTTCGTCAAAGCAACCAACACAATAATCGGTCTCCGGCAAATGAGTAAATAAATAACCAAAGTTGCACCATTGCGTGTATTTAGGATCTTTCAAGACCAATCGCATAGTGAAACCCCAGCAATCGCTCTCGATCGTTTTATCCTGCCATCGCTTCAATAAGTATCATGAGCCCTGCCCTATTTGCAATGCCTTCATGTTGCTAAAGACTAAAGGCCCATGAACGTGTGCATGCGAGCTGACACAGCATGCCCATCCACGAATCAATTTGTCACAGTATGTCACTGAGACCAAGGTGAGATCGAATTAGAACATCTGCTGTTGCCAAAAGTGCAGTTGAAGGGGAATGCGAAGGTGGTACCTCTTTCCGAAGGCTATCGTGCATATCATTCGAACCCTCTCCTCACCATGACAAATATCCAACGGGCATAGGAACAGGCCACATCTAGGCCTCGTCAACCGTTTCGCATGCATGTGGTGCCACCTCCCAAATACTGTGCAAGAAGAGGTATGGAGCTGTACGCCATTGGCTTGGAGGTTGATCGTTGCAAAGCTCTTCTTGGAAAATGAAAGCAACAGAGCAAAGCAAAAGCTTTCCAAAAAGAACATTTAAGGCAGCGAAGATGGCACACATACCCGCTCTTTCTCCTCCTCAACAAACAATTTCACGTCCCATCCACAGAGTCATTACAATACGATATCATCATGCATCTCTCAGCAGCAATCCTCCCCCTCCTCCTCGGCGCAGCCTACGCCAACTACTACGTCGAGTGCGACGACGGCAAAGGCCACTACGAGAAGTACAACAAGCCGATGAAGAAGGGCGAGAGGACGGACTGCCACAAGTTCAACTACGGCATGCACAACTTCGAGTACTGGCAGGATGACGGCAAGAACTACAAGTTTGAGTTCTACGAGGGCGACAAGTGCAACGGCGACAAACACGACGAGAGGGCTTCCAAGATTAAGCACCATAAGAAGAAGGAGAGGGAGCATGACGAGTGCTGGAGCTACAGGGTTTACTGCGACTAGAAGATTGGTGGTTGATGCGAGTGGATCATAGGTGCAGATTTGGTATGTCAGGCTCCGTCTTCGACGGATTCTTCTTATTGCTTGCTCAGTACTAACCATCTATTCGGGCACCTAGACACCATCACAGTCGCTTCCAGCAAGCTAGTTAACGGCAACTTTTGCAAAAAGCCCGTCACCAACATGCCAGTCATTTCCGACAGTCAAAGGATGTGAATAGTAAGAACTTGAGTTCAGGTTGAGTCCGAAGGTAGCGTAATGTGGTTAACAAAATGAAGTGCCATGCACACCAAAGCCTCAAATTCGTGATTGATTGGTATCTCGAATCTGCTTCCAACTCACATGCTCCTGGTGTGAAAGCAATGCAATCCCTTGTTGTACATCCTCCAGGTTCCGATGGGCCGCAGTGATAGTGTCGTGGTTTGAGGTGCACCGGTACTTTCACGAACGCGTTTGCCAACTGTGGTTAGATTGGTCTCATTCTCGGCGACGGCGCCATTTCTAGTACTGTTGGCGTGAACAACAAGAATGGAGATGACACTGGAGGAATTGGCTTTTCTGGCGCGTGCCCTCCTCCTAAATGCAGGAATCGTCTGATGCATTCTAGTAGAGTCACGGGACTAGAACTCTAGTGACGATAGGCGCTTGACCTTGGAGACCAGGTGAGCATCGAACACGTGTTTGAGAAGTTGCAGTCGCTTCTCTGTAGCCTTGGTATCGATTCTCTGCGCATGATAATTGGGGGTTTCGTTAGATGATGCTACACACGATTTGATGCCATACTATGCGTCCCAGCATCAAAGAAGCTATAGTACACTGTAATGCTTTCTGCCGACTTTGCTTTTGGATTCTCCGGAGAGAGTTGGAAAGATGCCACCCGCCCATGGTTTTTTCATGTATCTGTCGTCAGCCGACACGGGTGGTTCGACATTGCTCTCCTCCTCTTTTCGTTCTTATTAAAACACATCTAACCCTTGACCTTGTAGATGGCCTCGGCCAGACGGCCAACGTTCTCGCTCGTGATGCCAGCAACGCTGATGCGGCCGTCCTTGGTGGCGTAGACGGAGTGCTCCTCAGCCAGCTTGGTCATCTGCTCGGCGGTCAGGCCGGTGTAGGCGAACATGCCGATCTGGCTGGTGATGTGGCTCCAGTCGTGCTTGCTGCCGAGCTTCTCAAGGTTGCCCTTGAGGAGGGCGCGCATCTCGATGATGCGGTCGGCCATGCCCTTGACCTCGCCAAGCCACTGCTTGTTGAGGGCGGCGTCGTTCAGAATGGTGGAGGCGACACGGGCGCCGTGCACGGGAGGGTTGGAGTAGAGAGGGCGGACGAGGATCTTGATCTGAGAGTCGACGCGGGCCTTCTCCTCGGCAGACTCGGTGACGATGGAGAAAGCGCCGACACGCTCGCCGTAGAGACCCTGTGGATTGTTTGTTAGCTGATGATGGATGTGCCATTGACATTGCGTGTCAACTTACCATGTTCTTGGCGAAGGACTGGGCAAGGCAGGGCTGGTGACCTTGCTCAATGAAGTAACGGAGCGCGAAAGCGTCCTTGTTGGTGTCGCCAGAGGCGAAGCCCTGGTAAGCCATGTCGAAGAAGGGGTAGTGGTTGCCCTCCTTGACGGCATCGCTGATCTGCTTCCACTGCTCCTCAGTGGGGTCGACACCAGTCGGGTTGTGGGCGCAAGCGTGCAGCAAGACGATGCTGCCCTTGGGCATCTTCTTGATGTCCTCGACCATGCCATCGAAGTCCAGGCCGATGGTGTCCTTGTTGTAGTAGCGGTACTGCTTAACCTCAAGACCGCAGTCGGTGAAGACGGCCTTGTGGTTGGCCCACGACGGGGTCGGGATGTAGATGGCCTTTGCGCCGGGGTAGTGACGCTCGAGGAAAGCACCGCCTATCCTGAGAGCACCAGTTCCGGAGATGCTCTGAGTGATGACAACGCGACCCTCGTTGACGGCAGCGCTGTTGGGGCCATAGGCGAGGAGAGCGGCGGCCTTGGTGAAGTCGGGCACACCAGTGATGCCAGCGTACTCCTTGTCGAGGTTCTGCTTGACGACCTTCTGCTCGGCCTCTCTGACGGAGGGCAGAACGTAAGGCTTGCCCTTGTCATCGCGGTATGCGCCAACACCGAGGTTGATCTTCTTGGGGTTGGAGTCCTTCTTGAAGGCCTCAGTGATGCCGAGAATGGCGTCGGGAGGGCCCTGGGGCACCTGCGACCAGGCAGAGGCGGCGCGGAGGGACTGCTTGTTGAAGACGGCGCGGGTGTTGGCCGCAGTGGCGCTGCGAAGGGCGGTCTTGGAGAGCATGATGA
>MSJI02000145.1:2531-27057 GCA_001931905.2 Cladosporium sp. IMV 00045
AGGGAATGAGACGTCGAAGAGGTTTGGGATGAAGCCGCCGACATTGGAGGAGTATCTTTTGTTGCCTGTGAGGTTTGGTGAGGGTTTGTATAGATATCATGATTGAAACGATATGCATGCATTTGGGGTAATCGCCAGTACTACCACATCATGAGCGCTACTTTTTCTACTTTCGTCGTTTCTTTCGCATTCGTTTCGAAGATCAAGTGCCTTAAGCAGACCAAAGTTCTACTCTGATCTTGATCTGACTTGTTAGCATTGTCATGTTTTGGTTTGTACGACAGCGCAACGCTGAAACCAGTGCATGTCTGTTCAACTTCATCTTTCCACCATGCCGTCTGTATCTCCCAACCCAAGTTGTGACATACTTTACCTCGATATGTTCGAAATTAACAGATCTGAGGCTGAGATTCGTTTTGGAGAGACTACCGGTAGATGGAAGTTTTTAGAAGAGAGTTATGTACATTTTGTGTACAGAAAATTAAATTGCATTCTAGTAAAGAGCCAGCCGGTCGATCGGTCTGGAGGATGAGGTATAGTAAAAGAAAGAAGAATTAAGGGAGTAGTAGAGTATGAGTATCTCAAAAGAGATAGAGAAAAAAAAAAATGAAACGAAAAATAACAAACCATGTCTTTTTTTCTTTTTTCCAACCAGACAAGCAAGGTCATCACCTCACCACCTTCTCCCCCTCACCCATTTCGAGATCTTTGGGCCGACTATTGGGCAAAGGAGGCACATCCTCCGTCAACGTCTCGCCGCTCGCAAGCGCCTGCTCCGTCTTCGGCGTGCCCGGCCTGCTGGCCCTCTTATTCGCACGCTTGGCCTCTTTCTCCGCCGTCCTGGCCGCCGCGTTCTCTTTCTCAGCTTCCAGCCCCGTCTTCGTCTCCGCGTGCTGCTTGCTGAGTTTCTTCTTCTGGATCAAGAAACCGGCCAGCAGGCCCACGAACGAGAAGGCCACGTACATGATCCACATGGGCTGCAAGCTGTTGGCGAAGGCGACGCGGACGATGCTGCGTTGGTCCGGCGGGAGGGATTCGATGACCTGTGTGTTGGCGCCGGCTTCGCCGCCGGAGAGCTGGGAGGCACGCTCGGGGCCGAGGGACGCGATGAGCTGCGGGGATTTGGAGCTCATGCTGTTCTGGAAGACGACCTGGCCGATGACGACGGAGGTGGACGTGGCGAGCTGGCGGACGAAGCCGAGGGTGGCGGTGGCGGTGCCGATGTCGCGCGGGTTGATGTGCGCTTGCAGGGCGATGATGGGGGCTTGGAAGAGAGGGCCGATGCCGACACCGGCGATGATTTGGTACAGGGCCAACTTGGCCCAGTTGGAGTTGGCGTCGAAGTCGACGAATAGCCCGTAGCCGAGCGTCATCATGAAGAGGCCGAAGTAGATGGGCGGGAGGAAGGCGCCGACTTTGCGCACGAAGATGCCCGTGCCGATGGAGCCGAAGGAGAGGGCGAGGGCGGTGGGGAGGAGGTAGACGCCCGAGAGGATGGGGGTGGCGCCCCGCACGGCTTGGAAGTAGAGGGGGAGGTAGTAGGAGCCGGAGATGAAGACCACGCCGTGGATGAAAACGACGAAGAGCGTGGCGACGTTTGTGCGCGATTTGAAGAGTCCAAGTGGCATGACGGGGTATTTGGGGAATTTCCATTCGTATAGGACGAAGAGCACGAAGGTGAGGACGCCGAAAACGATCAGGCAGACGACCGTTGCTGAGTCCCACGGGTACGTCTCGCCGCCGTATTGTAGGCCGAAGAGGAACATGAGTGTCGCGCCGACTACCAGGATAGAGCCAACCCAGTCGATGGCTTTGAGGCCTTCGAGAAGCGGGGTGCGAGGAGTCTCGACGTCGAGGAAGAAGAGCAGGATAAAGAAGGCCAGTCCATCAAGGGGTAGGTTAATGTAGAAGCACCAACGCCAGCTCACTCTCTGGGTGAAAGCTCCTCCAATGATGGGGCCGATGGAAGACGCGATTGCCCACACGCCGCCAATGACGCCGTAGAAAGCTCCTCGCGTGCGCAGGCTGAAGAGGTCGCCGATTGTGATGTTGACGAGAATGACAAGTCCACCGCCTCCGAGACCTTGCACGGCGCGAGCGGCGATAAGCATGCCGATACTGTTAGCCAGAGCTGCGACCAGAGATCCAACCATAAAAATAATGTTCGCCAGCAGCAGCATGGGCTTGCGGCCGAAGATGTCGCTGACTTTGCCCCATGATGGGATGGAGGCTGCGTTTGCGAGAAGGAAAGCTGAGCCTATCCAAGTGTATCCAGATGCTGAGCCAAAGTGCTCTGTGATCGTTGGAAGGGCTGTTGTGACGATTGTGACATCCAGAGCTGCAAGGAAGACTGCCATGCAGAGTGCAAGCATAATCAGCGTCACCTTGCCTTTCGATCGTCCGTTGTAGGGATCATCGTCTTCATCTTTGGGCTTTCCGGCAGGCGTCTTCTCGTCGCCAGCCTTTTCGGCGGCCGAATTGCTGTCCGGGGAGACCTGTGTTGGTGTCGTTTGCTGGCTTTCGAGGCCTTCTGTCCGTGTGGCCTCCTGAGGCATGTTTGGCGTATCCACAGCACCTGGGCCAGCCTCCGCAGCGGGCTCGTCAATCACTGGCTTGTTCATGCTTGATGTTCGCGCTGCTAGCGTCCGCGGCAGAGGGTGCTAGATGTAGGCCGATCACAGAGAAATTCCCGTTGCCACAACAAGAGGCAGATGGCGACCGTTGATGAACAGTGTCTCACAACGAAGGACCACAGACGTTGTGGGGGAATGGGTGAAGATGACGTTTGAGACAAAGCTTGGGAGTTGCTTGTTTATCCCTGTCGCCCTGTCGAATCCGTGCAAAGTCTCCGAGACGGGGCTCGCGTGCTGTCAAGGGTCGACGGGGCCAGGCGAGGGCAGTCGATGTAAGTGAAGGAGAACTTTTGTAAAAGAAGCAAGTGTTTCAGTGCGCTTATTAGTGTTTGCTCCAAGGACTCATCTTGTAGGATGGCGTAGACTATTTTTTCGTGTGAATCGGGCTTTCGGGTCGAAGAAATGAAAAGACCGATTTTGCCGTCAGCCCCCCAGCGCGCTCACAGCAGCCTCCCTCCCGCTGCCTCAGCACGCCAGTCACAGACGCGCGAGCCTCTACCCTTGCTCCCTTGCTATACATGCTTATTTGCTGTACGTGCTCCACCATCTCGCTTTCGCGGCTTTGCCTTTGACAACAATGCGAGATCGAGATGATTCAGTCTGTATCTGCAAGCCATGATGGATGTTCAGCGACTTTGATTGGCCTTTCCCGCTCCAAGCTTATCGAGAAGATGATGCTTTGGTGTCTGTTTGCCGCTGACAATCACAATCCCGTACGATCCGTCATCCAGAGTAGCACCCGGTCCTGCAGAGATGCTTTGGTGATGACCAAGAGGAGAACAGTTGTGCGTCAGAGCGTGTTTGCCATCGACGACTTGGTCGGCAGAGGCGTTGCTTGCCGCTGCAACAACACCGTGCATACTAGGCGCCCGGCAGCGACGACGGCATGCTGACCACGCCATCAGGTACATAGGTAAACACGCCCAGCTCCCGACATCGAAGATCAGTGTTTCTCTATATCAGCTTCTTGAAAAGAAAAGAGACCTGGACTTCAGCAACGTTTTCGCCACCAGCAATTGCTCCACAGTCACCATGTACTGCTAATCCCCTGCTTCTGCTCATGCCAGCACCGGGATCATCCAGGTCTAAGATGATATCAGAAAACACAAGTGATCATATTTTCAACAGGTCTCCCTCGCATAGTGTGATTAAAGAGGTGGATAAACCTGGAGGCGCGCATACTCAGTCCGGCGGCTCCCTGGCCATCAACAAGGCTGTTAATCGGGCATCAGGAAACCCAACCGTGTCAATAAAGAACACCACAAGCCAACGGGACTGGGTGCTCGAAATCTCATCGTGCTTATACTCTTTTGAGCGGCTGAAACCCATGCCCTCAACAAGGCTGGATATCGGGCATAGGAAAACCCGATTTTGCCCAAAGAGTACACCATAAGCGAACGAAGTTGGGTGTCAGAAGGACAGGTCTTTCAACAAGGCTCAGTATCTTTCTGCAAGCCAAAGCATACTTTACGTACTCCGTCAGGCCTGAATATTCGAGCCACGAGGAAGGCTTGGAGCTGGCCGAGCAGAGTCCGAATTTACTTCGCGCAAGATTATGAGGCCGTGCTGGATTGATGATGGCCATTGCATACTGGATTTCTGGAAATCGTTCCTTCTTCTTGACAGAGTTCATGCCCTGGACACATGCCACAAGAGCCTAACACTATATGCATGACTTGTAGATCTGGCATGGGTCATGTGAATGGGAGACGGTGCGGACTGTTACCGCCGAATTGACGATGGCCAGGGAAATACTGGACGACTGGGAGGTATTCTTTGCGAAAGTGTTCACGCCCCAGACACATGCCTCAGGAGCGCGGAACCAAACATCGCTGGCGAGCGAACAATATACGCATGACCTGTAGATCTGGTATAGCTGATGTGACCGGGAGATCGTCCGAGCCGCAAAAGTCGTGCTGGGCAGCATGATATTGCACCCTCGACGTGAGAGCCGCGATAGCCAGGATACTTGGACCAATGCACCCTGACAGGCTTCCCTTGGAGATGTCGAAGCTAAACACGATATAGCTTTGCTATACAGGACTGCTCTGTTCGGCGAGACGTGTCATGACATGTGGCTCAGTTTGCAAACACCGCGCCAAACGACATTATGTTGAAACTTCGCTCAATTCGAGAGTCGCTATAGTCAGGGCCTCTGGAACAATACACCCAGACTTGCTTCGTCCGTGGATACTGCAGTTCAGCAGGGAATGCCTCTGCTATGATGACATGTTTTATCGAGCGAGACGTGCTATGGAATACAGCTCAGCCCGCAAGCACTGTGTCAGACGACATTATATTGCAGCGTCACTGGATCCCAGAGCCGCTATAATCAGAATATTTGAACTAAGCTGCCGAGATACGCTTCTCGGGGTATATCAGCCCAGCAGGAGATTCTTGTGCCCTGAGAGACTGCCCTCTTTGGAATAAACGTGCTATGGAATATGGCACAGTCTGCGCAAACCGTAACAAAAACGACACTGGATCTGAGAGTCGCTATAGTCAGGATGCCTTGATCACTTCATCCAGCCAGACTTCACTTGGAGATATAGCAGCTCAGCAAGGGATGCATCTGCCCCACGGAGATTCTAATTTGAGCGAGATGCGCCACACTCAGCTCAAGCCAATGCGTCTGCATCGTGGCGACGGTCTCAGCGCGATACGGTCAAGATTGCTTGATAAACGAATGGATTGGTCTGGTGGCCTTTGTCCTTAGATCCAGGTTTGCTTCCCCCAAACTGTGGTATCTCAAAGCAGATGCTCTTGTCGCGTCGTAAGTCTTCAAGGCCGCGCAAGACTGGATTCCAGCAAGGCACGCGGTGTTTGGTATACTGAGCCCATCGGCAAATCACATGAGGCTTTCGTTCGATCTCCGAGCAATCGCAGCGATGAACTCAGCAGCTGGACTCCTGATGATTGGACAGGCTATGCTGGCATCTCAAGCGGTGCTGTGTATCTTTGGCCTGCCTCTGACCGTGTCGTCGCCTCCGTCAAGTTATCCTCTACCCGCCATGGGTGCTCACACCGTCGTGACCCTGGCGAAATTGACAGAGCTCTCTTTCCACATCATGTTGGGTATTGTCTTTCTTGCTTTCTTTATTTCTTTATTTCCATTCGCAGCAACCAGAATAACCAGTTCCGCTGAGCCGCGGTGTGTCGCAGTGAGCAAGTTGGACGCTGTTTACTCTCCCGGATCCCAAGAAGCTGTCTTTCAGCAGAGGCCATGAGAGCAAGTGCTTCTCGTCGTGTGATTATCTTCCTCTGACGGTGGCCAGAATCCTCCGAAGCCTAACGTTGTCGCCACTGGGTTGTTGTGTCCTTCGATCGAGGAGGGTGAGGGATGTGCGGTGGAGCGTGGCAATCGATTTGCGAGGACGGCAAGCCTTGTCGTTGTGTGGCTATCTTCCTCTGACGGTGGCCAGGAAGCTTCGCAGCTTAGCATCGTCGCTACTGGGTCGTTGCGTCGTTCGATCGAGGATGAAGGACGCTTGGTGGAGCATGGTGATCGACTTGCGAGAACCACGCGAAGGGACTTGCATTGAGCGACAAGTAATCTTGCTAACCGACAGAGGAATATACGGAGACGTCCATCAGGGCAATGAGAAGGCGACCTGCGCGAGCAAGACCATGCTGGCCATGGCCTCATGGTACAGGCTATACTCCAGCAAGGCCAGCAGGCAGCTTATTCCATTCACACATCGCTTTTTCCACCGACGCTCAACCGGCTTCTTCTCAGCGTGGCAACTCGGCTTCTCACGGATGAATCCCGATGTATTGCTGTTTACTATTCTCCAGTTTCACTCACGCCAGCCACAACAATAATCCCGCGCCAGCTCGCAGTCTCTCCTACACGCACACCACCCTCCATCCGACATCCCCCTCTTCTTCCTCGCCAGCAACAAACCAGACACATCGGCCTATTGTTCGCGCTCCTCTCGTCGTATTCGGCATCCTTTTTTCAACACACCTTCCCACCGCATCCGGCGGAAACGATACAGCAACTTCCAGATCGCCGAGTGCAATCCTCAGCCTCAACAATGTGCATTGGTGTAGAAACCACCTGTGCGTGCGGACACAAGCACCACAGGATTGCCCTCTGCCTGTACGCGGCCTCTCAAGGCCCTTTCTACATTCCATTCGCGTGTCTTGATTGGTCCCATCATCAAATCCAAAGCCCTGAGCTGTGTCCCGGGTGTCAACGCAACGCGGGTCAAGCACTTGTTGTTCCGCATCAACAAGCTTTTGGACATGCTCACGCGGGCCTTCAACAGCAAGTGCCTGCTCTTCCTGCTACTGCATCTACTTCTCGAATCAAGGCTGGCCAAGCACTTGTTCTCAACCAACAAGCTTTAGGCCATGCTAATCAGTACATTCACCAGCAAGCGCCTGTTCTTGTTGCTCCTGCATCTACTTCTCACATCAACGCTGGCCAAGCACTCGTTTTCAACCAACAACCTCAAGGCTATGCTCATGCGGGCTTTCAACACCAAGCGCCCAATCCTCCTCCTCCTGCACCCGCGTCTGGATACAATACGACTACGGGTGGGCCAAGCGACATGATGAAGTACAGAGGCAACTCGCCTGAAGGAGAGACCGTTCTGCAGAAGGCCTCGCGCATTGGCCATATCCTCATGGCCGAACAAAAGCAGAAGACCGCCAACGAGATGACGGAGGCTGGGTACGATGTCGCCACTTACGGCATCCGCCCGCTACCCAAGGTCAAAAGTAAGTTTACTCCCCTCCCAACGTGCGAAGAATCCCTATTGACCCCTAAGAAGACAGACGCCCAGTCGTCCCCAAGCCCACTCCCCGCCAGAATCCCGGAAGAGCCAGGGCTGGTACCAACGTCGTCGACCCGCCCTCCCCCACCCCCGCCCCGCGCGCTCCGCCGACCATGGCGCCGCAGCCTGCGCTGCCCCCCAATCCTCTGGATCCAAGTGAATTCCTCGCCCTGGCCGAGGAGATCGAGCAAGACGAGCAGCAGCTCCCTCCTGGTGATGAGGGCATTGAGCAAGAGCTCAACCTCATCGACCAGGAGATTTTTCGGGAGTTGCTGGGTCTTTGAGCTGGAAATCGTGAGAATTGTCGAAGATTTGTGTAGTTTAGTTGTATTGAAGTGATTGGAAATCCGATAATGTGTTTTACGTCCGTCTCAATGGAACAGCTCATGCTTGGAAAGGCGGGAGTTGATGGTATTTGCATCGATGGCTCGGAGAAGCGGTGTTCACAAGACAGTCATCTCAATGGAACAGCACATTTTTGGCTAGACGGGAGTTGATGGTATTTGCGTCGATGACTCGAAGAAGCCATGAAATGGAAACAGCTATCCCAGTTTTGAGAACCATCTTACAGTGTATCAAGGCGGTGGGTACTTGCACCATATCTTGGAGAAGCGGTTTTCCCAAAAGACATGTATCTCAGCGGTGCAGAGCATTTGACAATGTACTAAAGCTAAGGGTACTTACACCATATCTCGGAGAGTCAATGGGCCAAAAGCAGGTTTCTCAGTGGTGGAGGGTATCCCATAGTGTATCAAGACCGAGGATACTTGCATCGATGAGTCAGAGAAGCGATGTTCTGAGAACAAGTATCTCAATGGGAGAGACTACTCTATAGTATACTAAGCTCGATGGTATTGGCACGACATTTCGGAGACACGCTGTCCAAAAAGTGGCTATCTCACCGGCACGGGTCGATTCACAGTATGTCAAGGCCGATGATACTTGCACCAATATCTCAGAGAAGCGATATTCCTAATAGCAGGTATCTCAATGGTGGAGACCACTTCAAGGCGCATTGAGTTCGACTGTATTTGCATCGATCTCTCGGAAACACGCTATGCAAAAGCATACATCTCACAGGCATTGATTAGGCCACGGTACATCAAGCTGGATGGTATGTGTATCGTTGGTTTATCGAGAAACGCGATTTGAGGAGCAGCCATCTCAATGGTATAGGTCAAGATATAGAATACCAAGGCCGATGATACTTGCACTCGTGTCATCAGAGAAACACTTTCGAGATCCAAGTATCTCACTAGGGTCAGGTCACAGTATGTCTAAGGCCGGTGATACTTGCACCGTCATCATCGAAGAAACACTACTCGAGAAGTAGCTATCTCAGCGGTATAGCTCGAGGTACTGTTCGAAAAATAGCTATCTCAGCGACATGGGCCCAGGCACAGTATCCTAACGCTCATTAAACTTGCCCTCGAGGTTTTTGGAAACGCCATTCGAAAGGTAAGTAGCTATCTCAGCGGCATAGGTTAAGGTGCGGTATACCAGGGCCGATGATACTTGCACCCATGCTTCGGGAGAAAATCTTTCTCTGATTTTATTAAGCTGCTGTGCTCCAATTCCGCAGAGCGACCATCGCAGCGGCATTGATCAAGGCAAAGTGGACCAAGGCCCATGATACTTGCACTCATGTTTCGGGGAAGTTCCTTGTTTTAAGCTGCTGTTGTCCACTTTTACAAGGCGAGGACATAACGCTTATGGTGAGTCGGGACTTGTGGAATGCGCATGGCCGGTCTTGTTTTCTATGCCTTTACCCACCAGCAAATGAATCTAACATGACATGACTGAATTGGAGCCCTCACGCGGTAAACTCTCCCTCTATGACCGACCTCCCCTTCTCAAACCCCCTCCCCATCCAAAATGACCGTCCTAGCCTCAAACCCAGCCAGACTAGGCGGTTCCCTCAACCACTTCGCGCCCCTCACGACCCTCACCTCCGCCGCCTTCGTCAACTTCAGATGCCTGGCCATCTCTGCCTCCTCCCCCTCCTTCCCCACCCCATCCCAAGCCCCAACAACTCCCTCATACCTCTCGGCCGTATCCTTCAAAACCGCATGCATGCTCGCCAACACCTTCTCCGCCGCCTTCGCGAGCGGCAGATCCTTCGCCTCCACCTCGTCGCCGCTCAACCAGCTCTGCGTGCCGAGCAAATCCGCCTCAGCAGCCGCTTGCCGCAGTCGCGCCACCATGAGCGCAGCGAACATGTCGCCCGTGCCGGAGAAGAAAATCGGCAGAGACGGGACCGTGATGCGGAAGAGGCGCGGCTTGCCGTCCGACGTGCGCGTGCTGCCTACCACGGACAATTTAGCTGTGGCGGAGAGGTCTTGCTCCGCGGTGGAAGGGGTGCTTGAAGCTGATGGAGGGAGACGGATAGAAGTTACCAGCACGTGAGGCGGGCCATTGCTGTGAAGGGCGCGGATGGCGGCGTGCATAGAGTTCAAATCCGAGATGCGCACGTCGGAGAGGAGTTCCGCCTCGAACTGATTGGGGAGGATGAGATCCGCGTCTTTGAGGAGCGACTTGTAGACCGGCACCGTGTCTTCGTTGACGTAGATGCGTCCGTTGTCGCCCATGACGGGGTCGAGGATCCAGAAGAAACTGCCCGGGGAGTGTTTGCGGGCGGCCGTGGAGCGCAGGTCGCGGGCGATTTTGCCTACTTCGCTCACCAGGGCGGCGGACGGGCAGTAGCCGGAGAGGAGCACGTCGAAATTGTTAAGATGCGCGTTTTGCAGGCCGGAGTAGAGCGAGGCCACTTCTTCGGGGGTCGATTTGCGGCCGGTGAAGCGCTTGTAGGCGACGTGGTTACCTGTGGTAAAGAGGTGTTAGGAGAGATGGTGATTGTGTTGTCTGGATTGAGGCTTCATTTCTAGGTGTCATACTGTAGTTGACTGTGTGGATGGCGGAGACCTCGCATCCGAGGGTCTGCATGCAGAATGTGGCCATGGTGTTGCCGACATATCTGGGTGATGTCTTGGTGAGTCTCTATCCGGGAAATTGATTACATTGGATGATATTTTCTTTGGTTTTCTTCTCTTCTGTTTTCCCCCTCGAGCTGACAGGTAATGACTTACCCGGATGTGACCTTGCTTCTGTTGTCAGCGATCGAACAAGTATCTCATGAGGTGGGAGTCACCCACGTGGCTGGCAACGGCCAGGACATGAGTCTCTGGCACTTCTGTTTCGACCATTGATGGAAAACGTCGATTGATTCGGGGAAATTGAGGCGTCAGAAAATTTCGAAATGTAGGAAAGTTCTTGACTTCATGTGCAAATGATTGAGCGTACAGTATGTAACGTTACTCATATTTCCTTGCTTTGCTGGGTTCCAAACCCTCTGCTGTCAAAAAAGTGGAGGATGAAGTCAAATCGCTGAGCCGAGCAAGGGTTAGGGTTGAGCTTTCGTGGATTGAACGTCCCCGTTTGTTTGAATCAATACAACTTTACCACTTTCCACATACCACGTACCACACAGAGCTAGACAACTTGTCACTCCAAAAAACCTCCCAAATTCGAGAGCACATCTGAAATCGACCAAGACCGAATCTCCCACCAAACAAAACAACACAAACCAACCTCCAAAGAGCAACAAACCTCCCAACTGCCACCCCTCAACCACACCCAACCCCAATGGCCGCACCCTCCCGCCTCGCCGCCCTACCAGGCTACGACACTGCTCCAGACGTCTACGAAACCCCCGACCTGACAGACGACACCTCGACCACACAGCGCACCGCCTCCGGGCCCTCAGAAGGCGACGATGAAGAATCCGACTCGTCCACCTCCGCAACCACCGACTCCGCAGATTCCAGCGCCAGCGAGAGCGGCGGCGTCGTGTCTCGCCGCCGTCTGAAACCGAGCTCGGCGCGCGAGCGCTTCACGCGCGAGGGTAAGGGCGTGGAAGTCAGGGGTGGGAGGTTTGGGGATCGCGTGGGCGGACTGGGCGCGAGGGGGTACAGGGTTGGAAACTCGGGAAGGTCAGAGGGGGAGGAGAGTTTGAGCGAGAGGGTGGCGAGGCTGAGGAGAGAGGTGGAGGAGTGTAAGGTTCTGGCGGAGAAGGAGGGGGGTGAGGTTGTTGGCGGGGAGGGCGAGATGGAGGGCTTGAGGAGGGTGTTGGAGGGGTTGGAGGTGGGAAAGGGGAGGGAGGTGAGGGTGCCAGAGAGTGAAGAGGTGGTTGGTCAGGATGGCGTAGAGGAGGGTGCGAGTAAAGGCGTGGCGGAGTTTGACGCGCGATTGAGCGTGTTGGAGAAGAGCTTGGGGTTGACGAATCTGGATACCGGAGCCCCGGAGACACCACTCCTGCCTTCTCTCGCTCTTCTTGATCGCCAGTTCGGCGCTCTCATGAGCGCGTCCTCGCTCGCAGGCCTCGAAGCCGCCAGCGGACGGATCAGGAAGCTCAGAGAAGAAGCCGAAGAGTTCTCCTCCCTCACATTCACAACGACTACAGAAGCGGCACCAGCACAAGAGCAAAGCGGCACGCACACGCCCACACCCGAGAGTTCTCAACCTACCCTCGCGCCCTCGGACATCGAGAAACTGCGCTCCCTACACGCTCTCCTGCCTACGCTGCAATCCCTGTCGCCCACCGTTCCCGCTCTGCTCGATCGCCTGCGCAGTCTACACACGCTGCACACGGGCGCCGCGAGCGCCGCGGGGGAATTAGAGGATCTGGAGCGCAGGCAGGAGGAGTTCGAGAAAGAGCTCAAGGATTGGCGGGAGGGGTTGGAGAGGGTCGAGAAGGCGGTCAGGGAGGCGAATGAGGCGAACGGAAGGAATGGCAGTTTCGTGCAGGGGTGGGTGAAGGAGGTTGAGGGGAGGATGGCTAAGCTTGGGCGATAGGTTTCTTGTGGGATGGTGTTGAAGTTTTTTTTTTTTCTCTTTTGGTTTCTTTTCTCTATTGCATTGTGGTGAGATAGCATTATACCAATATTTCTGTTTGCACGTGGGTGTTTTTGTGAACGAGAGAAAGGGATGGTCTTCGAACATTTGACCTCAAACAGTCTTCGCGTAGATGCGAGTTTAGCGGATGGGATGACATATCGATTCTGCGTTTCTTTCGCTATTGTTGACGAAAGATGACCGACCTGGTGTTTTATTTGTGAAGCTACAACTATGTCATCAGATGGTGACCGTCAATGAGCTCTCGCGATCAACAAGAGGCAATGAATAAAAAGTGCTAGTCCCCCTCCCCGCTGTTTGGGCCCAACCCCACAAACAAACCAACGCCCCTTCACTTCACGTCTACAACTTCACTCCTGCAATCTGCAGCAGCACCGGACAGATCAACCCTGGAAAATTTAAAAAACCAAAAAGAAAAACAACGAATTATTGAAACTCATCATCAAACCCACCCTCCACAAAACCATTCACCAATCACAAAGGGCACAAGGCTGCAAAAATCAATCTCACCAGCAACAAACAAACCCCCCTAAAACGCCAGAAATGGAACCTTCACCCCCAAACCCAATGACGACCTGCCCCATCCCCTCCGTCACCCCCGCCTTAGAACCCTACATCCTCCCCCGGCCCCTCGTCCTCTCCATCCGGCAATCGCTGCACTCTCACCTAGAACGGCAACTCCGGCTCGAAAACGCCGCCACACTCTCCCCCGCCAACGCCGCAGACCCGCCTCTCACGCAGACGTTGGCGGCCGAACCGCCAGCGAGTCTGACGGGCGTGAGGGGCGCGTATTGGCGCGCGCTGAGAGCGCATCAGGTCGCGAGGGAGAGGTTTGAGGGTCTGAGGGCGGAGCTGGATGGGGTTGTTGGGAATCTTGACGAGGGGAGTGGGAAGCGGGAGGGGGATGGTGGGAGTGTGGGGGAGGGACTGTTGCCTTTGGTCAGGGCGAGGGAGGCGAGCAGGAGATTGGGGGTTGTGGAGAGGGCGGTGGAGGGTGTGGAAGCGCAGGGGACGGGAGTTGTGGGGGCGAAGGTTGATGAGGTCGTCAAGAGGGCTGTGGGGGAGGTTCCTGTTTTGCCGAGTCAGAGGGTGGTTAGTGGGGTTGGGGGTGGGAGGGAGGAGGGTGAGCGGAGAATGGTCGAGTTGAAGAAAGCGGTTCTCAGCGCTCAGGCTTTAATTGCGAAGTGTGCCGAGGACGGAGCGGGTGTGGGCGTCAGAGGCGGTGGAGGATCGGAGCTGCATGCGCTGCAGCAAGCGAGGAACGAACTGATCGGATGGATTGAGAAGCAACTCGCTCTGATCGGGGACGGGCAAGCCTCAGCACAAGAAGACGAGGAAACGCTGCTCTCCCCTCGCAAAACCGACACGGAAGAACGGCCAAACCCCCCTCTCACCAACGACGAAATCACCAACCTCTACACCACCTACCTTACCGCTCGCAGCAACCTCCTCACCACCCTCCACCAACCCCCCTCATCCATCACCACACTCTCCAACCCCCCCTCCTCCCCTCCCCAATCCCGATCCTCAACCTCAACCGACCCCCAAACAGCAGCATCCGCATCCGCAGCCCTCCTGCTCCCCTACATCACGCCCCTCCTGTCCAGCGCATCCCACGAAAAAACCCTCCTCAACCTCACCGCCTATCAACGCCGACACCTCAACGCCTCAGAAACCTCATCCGAGCACCTCATGCGCCGCCTCGCCGACGAAAGCCACCTGGTCCACCCTGGCGCCTCGAGGGGGAGGGACTGGACCGCTGCTGCGGAGGAGGCGGGGGAGGGGACGAGGGAGTTCGTGCTTGAGAGGGCGAGGGTGGGGGAGGGGTGGGAGGGGGAGGCGGAGGGGTGGTTGAGGAAAGTGGTTGGTGTGGTGGGGGAGTTGGAGGGGGTTGTTGGACGGGTGTGAGGGGGGAAGGGGGATCTGGCGTGTGTTCTTGGGGTTTTTTTCTTTTGTTTTTTTTTCCCCTGTGGAGGAAATCATGCACCCAGTCCGGCACGGTGGAGGTAGAACCGAGCGAGGCGCGATCGTGGGATTCGCACAGAGTACCTTACTTCCTCTCAGTAACAAGAGGAAGAACAAGTGTGCAGGATAAAAAACTACCCGAACTCCGACACCCCCCAAACCCACTCATTCATCACACAAGCAATGGCGCGGTGCGCAGCAAAAGCCGTCCCCCAAAAATCGAAGAAGAAGAAGTCTCTCCCTGCGACTGGTAACACTTCCGGCGATTGGCGTGACACTACACTACCTACCTACCTACCTACGCATCGCCACGTTTGCCTTGAGAAGAAGTAGAGTTCTTGATACACGTACAATACCTTACATACATACCACAAAGACCATTCCTCCCTCGACTGTTTCGCACAAGCCTCGTAAGAATCGTGACGAGACGTGGTGAACGAAGTCGGGGAGAAAAAAAAACAAAAACCAGAACAAAAAAGAAAGTTTAGAGCAAATAGAGAATATTACAAGAAGTTCAAAGGTTGCCATCCATGCCATCCCATCCCAACCAGTCATTTCCCTTCCATCATCACCCTTTCACCATCTCCCTTTCATCATCATCGGGAAACCAGACTATCAAGAAAAAAGAGAAAAGAAAAGGTAACCCCAAAGAAAGTGGGCGATCAAAGGCCACACCACACAACAAAACACGAGATTTTTTTTTTTGAGAACCATTTGTTTTTATTTCTGCCATTGTGATGTTGAAGTTGATATTGATATTGATGTTGATGATATTTCTCACTTCTTCTGCAAGTATAATAAATGACGACAATGCTCTGGCTCTGCTCTGCTCTGCTCTGCTCTGCTCTGCTTTGATCCCATCCATCCCCAACCCCACTTCCTCACTCATACAACCAATCGAATCCCCCAAACACAACCCAAACAATTTCAACCGAAAGAAGCAAAGAAAAAGGAAAAACAAGAGAAGAAAGAAAAAGTAAAAAAAAGCTAGCAGGCAATTTTTGTTGGATATCTCATCATCACCCCATTCCACCGCCACCCTCTCACCACACTACACTGCACGACCTCTCTACTCCACCGAGCTCCTCGTAGTCCTCTTGTTAACCTCATCCTTCGCCTTGGCCGACCCACTAGCGACCGCATCAGCGACCTGGTCCTTAGTCTGCTTGGCCTTGTTCTGGGCCTGCTGGGCGTTCGCCTTGACCTGCTCCTTGCTCGGGGCCGCAGCGGCGCCACCGCTGAACAAACCGACAAGAACAAGAAGGAGAGTGACGAAACCGACTGCGATGCCGGCGGCGACTTCGGGGACGAATTTGACGGCTTCGAGGGGGTCGCGCTGCGCGATGGCGGCGAAGAGGTTGACCTTGTCCGAAACGTAGGCCACGGGGTCGTCCATGAAGGTCTTGTCGAGGGGGGACTTGTCGGCCTTGTCGTCGGGCTTGGGCTTGTCGGCCTCCTCCTGCGCCTTCTCCACGGCCTTCTTGACGTCGAAGGTCGAGGCGGCGAGGGCCTCGGCGTCGGAGATGCTGTGGCCGATGTAGATGTTGTCGAAGAGGATGTCGTTCTGCATGGTCCAGATTTCGAATCCGACCTGTTGGGAGATGACATGTTAGCTAGATGTTGCACGTTGTTTATTCGAGATCATTCATTCACTTACACCACCGATCGGCTCAAGGTTAGCCGGAGTCTTGTCCTCGAAGTAATCCGGGTTGGCGATCTTGCGCGGGGCCCAGACGCCCTTGTAGGCGGGGTTGTCGACGAAAGGAGCGGTCCACTTGCCCTTGAAATCGGGGTTCTGCTTCATGGGCTTGGTCCAGGGGCCGCAGCCGGAAACGTCGTCACAGTTGGGGTTGCGGACGAGGGGAGCGTCCCAGTCGCCGTCCTCCTCGTCATCCCAGTCCTCGGGCTTCTCGGCCTCGGGGTCGGGGATCATCTCGGGCTCCTCCTCGAGCCAGTCAGCGGGCTTCTCGGCCTCCTCGTCGACGATCTCGTAGGGGGCGTCCTCGTCCCAGTCCTCGGGCTTGGTGGCGTCCGGGTCGGGGATCTTGGCCTGCTCGACCCAGTCTTCGGGCTTGGTGTCGTTGGGGTCGTCGATCTCCTCGGCCGGGTTGACGGCGGGGAGGAAGTCCTCGAGCAGGGAGCCCTCGCGCACCTGCTCGCCGTCGACCTTGATCTGGTAGGTCTGGTCGGGCTTGATGATGAGGGTGTAGAGGGAGGACTGCTTGGTGATGCGAGCCATGGGGCTGTTCTTGAGGTGCTTCTCCTCGTACTCGCCGGTCTTGGGGTTCTTGTGGCGGAAGATGAAGTGGACCTTGTTGGTGCTGCCGCACTTGTCCGGGCCGAACATGATGATGTAGGGCGAGGCGTTGGAGAATTCCTCGGCGTGGAGGGCCTTGTTGTCCTGGAGGAGCTTCATGTAGGCACCGCCGCACTCGAGTCCGGCCTGGAGCTTGACCTCGTACTGGACGACGAGGGTGTCATCCTTGTTGGTGACGGGCTTGTCGAACTTGGAGGAGATGGCGTGGTGGGCGGCCTTGTCCTTCAGGACGAGACCCTTGTCGCCCTCAATGCCGCGGAGCACGGTGGGCTCCTCAACGGACCACTTGCCGTTGTAGGTCCACTCCTCCTCGGTGCCCTCCTTCTTTGCGTGCGAGACCTTCCATCTGGATTCCCAGTCGTCGGTGAACTGCTCCAGAAAGGGAGCCTTGAGGTTGGTGGGCTGGGCGTGAGAGTTAGCATTTGCTACAGTGGGAGTTTCCAAGGTATTGGACCTTCAAGAGCCAATGGCAAGACTTACAGTGAAGGTAGGCTTCTCGACGGCGGAGGAAGTGACCGACTCGACGGCAGAGGCGACAGAGCTGGAAGCCTCCTGGGCAGACTCGTCAATGTCATCCAGGACGTCCTTGGAGTGGCCGACGGCGGCAAAGGCGCCGAGGGCGAGAAGCGAGGCAGCGCGCATTGTGATGTGAGGGATGTCGTGGGCAGCGAGAACAGGCTCGAGCTGCGGGAGGAGAGTAATGAAGAAAGAGGAGGGAGAAAGTGGAGTGGAGTCTCTGAGTAGTGGTGGTGAGGAGAGAGACCCTGGTGGTATATATAAAGCAGGGGAGTAGTGAGGGTGAGTTAGGTCAGGTAGCCTCTTCTGACTTGTGTAGCGGTAGCGTGGCGGGTTGGAGTGCTGAGATGCCAGCTGTTAGCTACAAGCTGTCTCTACCGTACTAAATCCACGCTACCGACTTCCACCCTTGACTGAGAGGGGCAGCTGGCTTCCATCACCGTTGCCGTGCGGGCGACGCATTGACCGCTGGGGGGATCCATAGTCTTCACTTCCCTTCTATACATAT
Organism: Cladosporium sp. IMV 00045; assembly: GCA_001931905.2. Taxonomy (NCBI): domain Eukaryota; kingdom Fungi; phylum Ascomycota; class Dothideomycetes; order Cladosporiales; family Cladosporiaceae; genus Cladosporium; species Cladosporium sp. IMV 00045. Next base: position 20,163 of record MSJI02000145.1, read on the forward strand.
GAACTAATCAATTGATCTTCATACCATTGATCATGTGACTGTCTGTCTGTATGTGAGACATTCAGGGAGAGTCTAGACTTTCGGCATAGGCTTCATAGGCAGTAGGCAGTTTGGCTTCACCCGGCTGGATTCACTCTTGTCCACGTTTCCTGTGAATATGGGCGATGCGAAGAGACGCGCTTTAAGGAAACACATGAGTAATCAAGGCTTGTGTAGAAGACAATCTCCCTCTGGAAATATTTAATTCGTTCTAGTCTTCTTGATCATTGACATTCGCCAGCACGACAAGCCAGCTGATCGTCCACGACATCATGTTTACGTCGCTCCATCCAAACTCGTATCATCTACAAGGTATCCATGAAACCAGCGCAGCCTCCCTCCAAGAAGCCATGCTTACCCATCACCTCATCTATCCACCCTACGAAACCTCAAGCCCAGCATCCTCCAATCCCTTTCTGAACTGGTCCTTCAAATCCCCACCCTCACCATCTTTCTCCTCCCCCTTCTCCCTCCCCTTCAAACTCTCCATAAACATCCTCTCCACCGCCTTCTCGCCCTCCTTCTCCGCTGCCTTCTCATCACTTGCCGTCGCTCCCTCACCCGCCACCCTCTCATCAAGCGCAAGCTTACTCTCTCCCAGCGCATGAATCTGCTCCTCGATCGTCCCCCTACTAACCAGCCTCACAACATCCACATCCCTCGTCTGACCCACGCGATGCGCGCGGTTCTCCGCCTGAATGTCGTCCTGCGGGTTGAAGCCCGAGTCGAAGATGATGACCTTATTCGCCGCGGCGAGGTTGATTCCCGCACCGCCCGCTTTCGTCGACAGCATGAAGACCGTGATGTCGGCCTCGGTCGAGAACTTGTCGATCATGTCCTGGCGGCTGTCCATGCGCGTGCTGCCGTCGAGGCGCATGTAGCGGATGCCCAGCGTCTCCAGCACCGCTTCCAGCACGTCCATGAGCGTCGTGAACTGCGAGAAGACGAGCGCGCGGTCGCCGTTCGCCGCGTACGAGAGCACGAGCTCTTTGAACTTCTGCACTTTGCCGCAGTCCATCCATTCTTCCTTTTTGAGGGCGTATTTGGACACGCAGGGCCGTTCGGCGCAGAATTTGTGCAGGCCGAAGTCGCCGCCTTTGATGTTTTGCGGTCCTTCTCCTGTGAGGTACTTCCACACTTTCTCGGGGGTGTTGCCGGCAAATTCGGAGTCGCGAAGAAGGGCATCCCGGATCTTCATGAGCTTCTTGTCGTTGTACTTCTTGCGAGAGAGGAGCGGGTGGATAGCGGTCTTGCGTAGCGCCATCAGAACATTAGAGCTAGCCTTCGCGGGAGCCTTCTTGCCGTTCGCCTTGTCCTCGAACACCTGTCGTGCGGCGTCCATTTCGTCTTGGTACAAAGCGGCCTGAGAATCGGTCATGTCGCAAAATTCCACACGGCTGTGTTTGGCTGGTAGCCAGAGCACCTGCTGCTTCTTACGGCGAAGGATGAACGGTGTCATCATGGAGCGAGCGCGCGCAATGCGTTGCGCTGAAAGCAGGGCCGCGTGGTCCGCATCTTTGGTGGTAGCCTTGTGCTGGAAGATATAGTTAAGGTCCTCCGCCTTCGCCGAGAACAGATCAGGCATGATGAAAGCGAGGATGGCGATGAGTTCCTGCAGGTTATTCTGAAGCGGAGTGCCGGTGAGAAGGACCTTGAAGTCGGCGGGGATGCGCATGAGCTGGCGATAGCGGTCCGAGTTGGGATTGCGCAAAGCGTGTGCCTCGTCGTAGACACAGACTGAAGGACCCAGGCCGCGGAGGAACCTGTTGTCGTCGGGTTTGACGGTCATGTCGTAGGTCGTCACGATCACGTCGATCTTGTCGAAGTTCTCCTCGATGTGGTCTTGCAGTGACGGCCGTTCCGCTTGCGATCCGTAGTATGGCTGGACCTTGAGCTCAGGCGAGAAGTTCTGGAACTCGCGAAGCCAATTCTCTAGAGTCGAACCAGGCACGATGACCAAGTGGACTCCATCCACTTCCTCAAGTTGAAGCTGCGACAGAAAACTGATGACCTGGCAGGTCTTGCCCAATCCCATGTCGTCAGCGAGGATACACGACAGTTTCTTCGACCAGAGAAGGTTCAGCCAATTCAGGCCGACAAGCTGATAGTCCTTCATCTGAATATCCGGATTCATGTTCTCCGGCTGAGCAAGGAACTTGCCCCTCTTTGTGTTCTTAGAGGCAGTCAGATCGTCGGTAGAGCTCGCAGGTGTCCCAATGCCGGAATCGTGAGCCTCTTCCAAATTCATGAGCTGCAGCTCACCACTAGAGTCCGCCCCAACTCCCCAATTCTTAAGCGCATCTTGGATGGGCTTCGAGAGCTGCTCACACTCGGTTACCAGGTCGTCTACAGCATCGTATCCCCTCAGCATATCGCTGCCCGCATCAACGATCTTCTCTCCGATTGGCTTTGTCCTCGACTTCTTGCCCGACTTAGTGAATTCCGGTGCATTAGTGATAGCACGAATCTCATCAAGCGAGTCGAATGGTCGCTTATCAAGCAAGATCTGGATATCAGATTCCGGCACTGCACAAAGGTCCGTGATGTCGCGAAGAGAGCGTTCGTTGAAGAAATTCAGCAATTTCACATCATGCGAGCTTTCGCCGACGACCTCAACCTCCTCTTCTTGATCAGTCTCGACGGCGGGATCCTCGGGTTCGGATTCAGAATCGATCGTGATGGCCGCCTTCTTGACCGGCCTCGCTTTCGGTGCTGGCTCAGGGGAATCCGGCGAAGGTTCGCGCTGCGGACGACTGCGTTGTATCAACCGACCCTTTCGGCGGGGTGCCGCATCCTCCTCGTCCTCGTCGTCGATTACAAGCGGTGCCGGTGCTGACGGCGTCGGTTGCGATTGCTTCCTAGCCGCTGGTTGTCCTCCATATCTCTCTGCGATACTTTGCTTCTGGACCTTGACATCAGCCCTAGCAGTCGAACGCACAGGTTGCGATGCCTGGCTGGAATAGACCACACCACGGGCAACACCTTTCGGTTTGACCGGTGTAGGAGCGAGCTCATCCCGGTCGTCCGTCGTTTCCACCAACCAGTTCATGGCGTCTTGACTATTGCCGTGATGACGCGCCAACGCGTCCATACACTGGGAGATACTATGAGTCTGCCCAAGCACGGCTCTCATACCCTCGACCGACTTCCTCATAAGATAGTCCGGAATGTCATCAAGCGTCTTGTACGGTTCCGCAGTGATCGCACGCGCAGGCACAGCCGCAGCCGGTCTTGCGGGCTTCGGTTGCCGCGAGGAACTCCCATACGCGCTCGCCATGTCATCCGCAGGTCTCACGTTCTTCTTCTCCGGGGAGCCTTTATAGCTGAAATCGGCCATGAGCGACAGGAACCCGTTAGGATGAGAACCTCCCTGCGGCTTGGTTGTATGCGCTGGCTTGGGAGACTCCTTCACGACCTCGCTGCTCGCAGAGCGTCGGTTCGGACTTGAATTCAAGCCACGCCCTCCTTTTGTGAAGTTTGTTGGGCGGATGTTCGATCTCAGTCCTTGCGTCTCTTCATCGTCGTCGGAGCTGTGGTGGACCACGGGGTCCTCGTCGCTATCGTCTAGGGTGATCGGTTGCGGCTTTGCTTGAACGTTTGTAGGCTTGCGGAAGGTCGTTCCAGGCGGAGCCATTGCGCTTGCGAGGAAACTTCTCGGTTTCGCAAAAGGCGCTTGCTTGATTGGCGATGGCTGCGCTGCGGGAGGCGGCGATGAACGCTCCACTTGCACATCATCTGAAGAGGTCTTGAGGGGTTGTGTGGGTTGGGTCGCATACGTGTTATTGTTGTTCTGGGTAATTGGCTGCGTCGGCTGCGTGGCATTATTCGAGAGGGTGTTGAAGTCGCTGTGAAACTGCTTGGTTGAGTATCCCATTTGCGGACGCTGGGTGCCAGAGACTGGCAGGGTTGCGACAGTATCGTGCTCCGAGAACAGATCGTCTCCGCTGTCGTCTTCCTCGTTCCATGCCTTCTGCGTGTGCGTGTGGTCGATCTTTCTCCTCTTGGCCGGTGTGTAGTCTGAGATGGGATCGCTGTCCGCCATTATGACTGTCGAATGTCGCGCGCGAACGTGCACAAGGCTCGTGAACGTGCTGCGGTCGCGGGTGGTGTAACGCAGTGAAGTGAAGTGGGATGTCGCCTGCGTAACGGATACAGTACTGCGCGCGCGTCGATCTAGTGCAATGTCGATGCGCCGAAAAGTTTGTACACGAACAAAAGGCGCAGACAAAAGACAAGCAAGAAAGAGAGTAAGGTGAAGTAGTCCAAGTGTCGGTGTTGCGAAGTGAAGGTGAATTGAAGTTGCAGGGTCAGGACTGGCAAAACTTCAACGATGGCGTAAAGTAAACGCGCGACGCCAGAATGATGGATGGACGGACTGGGATTGATTGATGATTGATGATTTGAGGGTCCAAGCGCGGCTAGCGGCCGATGTCATGCATCGCCCCGAGATGTGTGTGAATTGTGTAACTGCCTGGATACATGCATCTATTGAGCAAACGTACAATAGACAAAGGGAACCCCTTCACAATACTACGCCCAACCTCAGATTAATTACTCAACAATGGCCACCCAACGCCGCATCAACACCAGCGAGAAAACGCACCTGGACCAAGATGAGACCAAATCAGGACCTCAGTCAAACATCGCCCCCGCCGTGCCTTCGTTCGTCCATCCCCCTTCTCAATACGATTCCATTCCATGAGATACCTCTCTTGAAAAACCTCAATCACGAAACCTCACTAACCACGAAACTTTTCAGATCCATAATCTTCAAACTCCTCGCCTTCACCTTCGCCATGATTACCCTGCCTATCGGCTCCTACTTCCTGACCGTCAACGCTCTCTTCAGTGGTATGTAATAAACCAAACATGCCCTTCCCACGCCCTCTTCCTCTTCATCCCAAAGCGAAAGACACAAACAGCAAAGAAGTTATACTGATGACAGAATACAGGCAACTCAACCTACGCCGGCGCCACAGCCGCCGTAGTAGCCAACGTGGTCCTCCTCTCCTACGTCGTCGTGGCTTTCAACGACGACAAATCCGAGCGAGAAGCCGACGCCGCTCAGGCCGGGGAGGGGAGGAAGGAGAAGTAGTCGTTCACCGTGGCTGAACAGGCCTTCCCTTGCTCACATCAGACATGCGCCACCCGCGCGAGCGACGGAGACAGAGAGGAAATGCCGCGGTGGTGGCGGTGAGTTTGGCGATATCAGGTTACGGGACTTTTGAATAGGAATGGATGGGATGCATGCATGCTCGAATCGAGAAAACGCAGTGGTACAGTGATTACTTTTCCATCACCCTCTCTCTCTCTCACTCGTTTACCACCCTACCCTCTACCGAATTGTGAACCTCACCCCTCTCCTCTCCTCTCCCCTCCGCCCCCCTGCGTTCCCCTCGTGAAAGGCGACCGAAAGACAAAAGAAGCAGTAGTCATAAATCAGTCAAAGTACCCATTGGCGCGCCCAAACATCTCAAAAACCCCCCGAGAGCAGTATCCCTCAAGAAGAAAGCAAAAAAAGCAGTAAAGTCCAGAAAACACCATCCAAACGTCCAGCCGAGAAGAGAGAGGGAGAAAAAGTCTCGTCAGAGATTAGTCCCAAAAACGCCGACCAAAAACCCCATCGAGCGCGCCCTGCCATAGCGGAGGCCGAGCGGATTCAATTCCCTGTCCTGGTGAGAGAAAGTTGTGATTTGGGTTCGTAGTATAAGCATGTTCGTTTCGTTTTTTTGCCTGGCGTCAAATAATTCCGTCCCTTGCCCCCAAGTTTTCCGTCGTCAAAGAAGTTTCAAGTCATTAAAAAAAGCCATCATTATTATCATCCTCCCCGCGAAAGAAGAGGACTCTTGCAAGAAGAAGAAGGAAAAGACATCATCATCTCCAAGCTGTGCGGTTGTCCAACTGGTAAAGAATCCCTTGATCGTCACCGTCATCTCGCTTCCATCGAGTTTTTCGACTGGAACCTCAAAAACGTTTATTCCTTCTTGCTGAACCGCCTCTTGAGCCAGCTCTTCTTCTTCTCCGGCTCCGGGCGCGCGGTGGAAGGCAAATTGCCTCTCGGCGGCGCGGAGAAGCCGTGGTCGCCACCCGCACCACCACCCCCGCCGAGCGGGATGGGCCTCCTCTGACCGCCACCCGGCGGCTGCACGGGACCGCCGCCGCCGTAGCCCTGCTGGTGCTGCGGCGCGTACATGCCGTCTTCCGGGATGGGGCGCGGGTAGCCTCCGTAGGCGGCGTCTTGCTGGGGTTTGGAAGTGGCGTTGATGCGGTCGAGGGAGCTGTTCTCGCTGCTGGGGTCGGTGCCGTTGGCCCAGGGGCCGGTGGAGTCGGAGCCGTAGGTTTGGCCCGAGTTGACGGTGTCGTAGCTCTGGTGGTAGCCGTGTTGCTGGTTGTACACGCCGTTGCCGTTGTTGTGGCCGCCGCCGCGCGAGTTGTAGCGCATGTTGTTGCGCTGCGGACCTTCGGAGTAGGAGTCGGGGCGGCGGTTGCCGTAGTAGCCGCCGGACATGGCGGCGCCTTGCGAGTAGCGATTGGATTCGTACCCTGACGATGACACTCTGTTGGCAACTGAAGGACGAGCCCGGCGGGCGGAGAACGAAGCACTGGAATACTCACCACCACCATTACCACCGGCGTTGAAGGAGCTGTTGCGCCTGCTTTGGTATTGTTGATTTTGGTCGTAGGATTCTAGGGGTATATTGTTAGATCTATGTACTTAGTAATGGAAAGCTGGAGGACGCTGCGACGCACCACCGCGCATCATTGAATTCCTCCTCTTGTAGCCAGAATCGATGGCTTTCTCGAACGAGCGGATCGTGTCGAGTGGTCGCTCAAGGCGAGGTCTGGTTGGGTTAGA
>MSJI02000146.1:0-13486 GCA_001931905.2 Cladosporium sp. IMV 00045
TGGGCAGCAGCTACGGTCTGGGCATTGATATGTGGTCGTTTGGTTGCATTCTTGCAGAACTATGGACCGGCTACCCTATCTTCCCTGGCGAGAATGAACAGGAACAGCTTGCCTGTATCATGGAAATCTTCGGACCGCCGGACAAGCACTTGGTTGAGAAATGCACACGCAAGAAGCTTTTCTTCGACTCGGTAGGAAAGCCCAGAGTTACTGTCAGCAGCAAGGGCAGGAGGCGACGCCCGAGCAGTAAAACCTTACAGCAAGCGCTCAAGACGGACGACGAGGCTTTCATCGACTTCATCGCTCGTTGTCTGCGCTGGGACCCAGACCGCCGCATGAAGCCCAATGAGGCCATCAACCACCCGTTCATCACAAAATTGCCCATGAACCAGCGCCCAGGTATTCCTGATGAAGCTCGGCGCGCAGCGCGTGTCCGTTCCGGCGCTTCAGGATCGACGAACGCACCGAATATTCCTTCTCCCGTGAAGCGTGCGGCAACCCAGGGTAACGCCTTCGCGCAGCAACAAGTGCAAAACCAGAGCTCTAGCAGTATCCGCTCTGTCACCGGATCAACTCCGCAAACGACCATTCGCGTGAATCAGCCTTCAGCAGGAAGCCCATCGAAGCCCACGCTCTCCAGCGTAGGCCGCCGACAATTGAGCGTCACATCAGCCAACAACGCCGCAGCCGTCGCCGGAAGCAAACGCGCAAGCAACGGTCTCGTGCTCGGTTCGCAAACAAACCTCAGCGGACTGCCAACAATGCAGCAATCTGGCGCTCATCCGACTCGCCAGGGCAGCCAAGCTCTCGCGGCAATGGCTGCCAAAGAGAGCATGTCGAATGTCAGCGGTGCTGGATCGAACTCGAGCGGAGCGACGTCCGGCTTGGGCAGTGCGAGGTGGAGGTCATGATCTTTGCACATGTGCTTTGATGGACTCTGGCAGATCAAGAGCGTAGGATCAAGCGCTGATGATCGTGCGGCTGCCTTGTTGAAAGTTATCACAGCATGCTTATCCCAACCTCGCATTACTACGACGAGCATATGCTTGCGGCTGCCGGACGGCGCATTCTCTCTGGCATTGGGTTTGAGGTATTTTGTTGCAGTCGTGAAACGAACATCACTTCGAATGCAAATGGACGGCCTCACCAAAGCAATCGGATAGGGACATTGGGTGTATGTATGTAGATACAAAGAGAGAAACAGGTATCGGGGGATGAGATGAGATGAGATGAGATGAGAAATGAAAACGCAGCCATGATGAACGCGTGGGGGGCTGGGCAATGAATGAGATATACACATTTTATTAATCGATAGGCCAGTCCGCTCTGAATATTATTTAATACTTCTATGATGTTCATTTACATTATCATATTCACAACTCGATCAATCAATGAAGGAGCATCTTCCAGCACTCGTTTCAGGAGCTTGGAGGGAGAAAGTGTAATCATCAGCCCTATGAAACCGGGCCTTCGTGTCAGATTCGGCGGGCGAACGTTGAAAGCTGGACCTTGCGCAGGAGGGAGACGTAAACCCAAATACAACATCCCCAAATCCACCACTACCGCCTTACCTAACTTTGTCCCACGTACCCTTTTTATTATTGTTGTTCGATTTGTTTGTTCTCTCACCCTCCGTCGCATCTGGCAATGTCGACGAGGTAATCATCCCTCTCACACCCCGTCTACTTCTACACCAACACCCGCCTACTTTTCCCGGGCACGGATGCCCTTCAGCGCTCGCACTGCGCACGAATAGGGACTCGTCAGCACCAGGTTAGGTATGTTCGCTGGCTCCATTCGACACCCTCGCACGTGCAATATCACAAGTGCATTCTCGAACATGACCGACTGATGCTCCATCACAGCACTTGGGCCTCTACCACCTCCCTCTCAAACCGCAACCATGGCTGTCTCCCGCAGTCTCCGCCGCAACAATGTCATCACATACGTCCTAGCCGCCTCCCTCTGCCTGGTCTTCCTCTACTTCATCTTCGGCAGCGACGACCTGACCACCCTCCCCAAATCGCCTCGCCAGCTGCTCAAGAGCAAAGATGCCGCCTCCAACCCTCTATCTCCACCCTCCCTCCCCTTCCGCAAGCAGGACCCCAACGAGGTCCCCGCCCCGCCGCCCGTCGTCCACTACCACATGAACAACGTCACCACCACCGCCGACCCCATCGGCAACCGCGAGAGCGTGCTCATCCTCACGCCCCTCGCGCGCTTCTACCAGGAATACTGGGACAACCTGGTGAAGCTGAGCTACCCGCACGAGCTGATCTCGCTGGGCTTCATCATCCCGCGCGGCAAGGAAGGCAACGAAGCCACGCGCCTGCTGCAAGAGCGGATCCAGAAAACGCAAGCGCCCACCAACAAGAACCGCTTCGCCTCCATCACCATCGAGCGGCAGGACGACGAGCCCCCCGTCGCGCAGTCAGAGTCCGAGCGCCACGCCCTCAAGCACCAGAAAGAGCGGCGCGCCGCCATGAGCCGCGCCCGCAACAGCCTGTTGTTCACCACCCTCGGCCCCACCACGTCCTGGGTGCTGTGGCTCGACAGCGACATTGTGGAGACTCCTCCTACTCTGATTCAGGATTTGGCCAGCCATGATAAGGAGATCATCGTGCCGAATTGCTTCCAGAGATACTACAACAAGGACAAGGGAACGCAGGACATCCGCCCCTACGACTTCAACAGCTGGCAGGACTCGCCGACCGCGCGCGGGCTGGGGGAGAAAATGGGCCCGGACGATATTTTGTTGGAGGGGTATGCGGAGATGGCTACGTATAGGACTCTGATGGCTTATTTGGGTGGTATGTTTTAGAAAGCCACCTCAATCTTTCCAATTTCAGGGCAGAACCGAGATGCTAACACTTCTATTCAAGACGTCCACGGCAACCCCAAACACGTCATCGACCTCGACGGCGTCGGCGGCACCGCCCTGCTCGTCAAAGCGGACGTGCACCGCGACGGAGCTATGTTTCCGCCTTTCCCCTTCTACCACCTCATCGAGACGGAGGGGTTTGCGAAGATGGCTAGACGGTTGGGCTGGAAGAGTTACGGGCTGCCGAATTATTATGTGAGTGTTTGAATATCTGACTCCTTTGTCTTTTCCTGCGTGGAAGATTTGAGGTGGAAGCGGCGACTGACTTGTTTGAATACAGGTGTACCATTACAACGAGTAAGAAGAATCGAGAAGAAGAAGAGTGCGAGCTATTTTATACAAATTACCCTCTTTGTTTTTCTCCTCAAACTACCAAGAACCTCTTGTTATCCCCTTTTCCTCTTTCCCTTTCATCTTCTATCTCTTCTTCGGTGAGCCGGCGTTTACAATCAGGTTTGGAATACACGCTTCTTTTCTTTTGTGGTGTGAAGAGAAGAAAGAGAGAAATGCTAAACTGAGTGTATGGATAGGGATGTATTATATTCAGGGCAATGGTTTCGATGCTTGCTGATTTCACGCATGTTTCAAGTTTCCGTTGAGATCTATCAACCTCGGTCAAATCCAGGCCAGGGCAGCGGATCTTCGACCTGAACTGGCGGGCCGGATTTGGCCGTGTAATATCACGGCGGTGATTGATATGGATCCGGACTTTGAAATCAATCCGCTTGGCTCGCAGAGTCTCGACGGTTTCGCGTCCTGGTCTGGCTCCTGATGGCTGAAGCATACGCGGGTATAGATAGGTGAGTAGTGGTAGGTAAGTATGAATGAGTAGGTAGGGGAGGGACGGAGGAAGGCGGGAAGGGGGAGAGGTAAGTATCTCTGAAGTGATCGAGGAAGACCAATTTGAATTGGCCCTCGTTTCGCATCATTCAAGAGTTCTTTCTCGCTTCACGAAGGCCGGGATGAGTTTGTCCGTCCGAGCATACCCATACTGAGGAGTTGGTGGGCTTTTGCTGATAGTGACAATAGTGACATGGCATACACTGGCTGCCATTTTCTTTTTCCTCATCTACCTACCTACCTGCAGCTGCGAGAGGTTTCCTTTTCTTGTTTGTCAAATTCTGGAGGAAATCACTGAAGAGCGCCAACAGGTGAGGTCTGAGATGGGCGGCAAGGGATGTGTTCCATGCTGCGGCTGTGTGACCGGTGAAGACGCGCCATCGACCTTGCATGTACCCGTTCTGCACGGCTTCTTTGATGCCTCCTGTCTTCGCGCGACCAGTTCAATTCTTATAAATCTCGGCTGCAACGACCGCTACCACTTTGCGTCTTGGTCTTCTCAGAGCGACTCAGGACAACAAAAGCCAAATCGTTTGTTAACGGGTCTCGTCCCACAATACTCTCACAAAGAATCATGGCCAGCGATATGGCTATCTCGAATTGCGCAGCACCATCTCGGAAGAAGCTTACCTTCACTGCCAAACGTGCCAGCTTCCCAGTAGTTCGCTTCACTCCCTACTCAAAGGCTGCCCTGCGACTTCTTCGCAGCAGACGTGCGCCGAGTCGACTCCCTAATCTCCCGCCAGAGCTGCTCATGGAAATCGCCAGACTCCTCCGAGCACGCGAGATCTGTTTTGAACCGCTTGCTGCGAGACTTCATCGACGCCAACCAAAAGGTCCTGGCCAAGGATATGATGCGCTTCCACAAGGCTCGACTGCGCCGCGAATACGAAACTCTCGTCACCATTCCGGGCAAATGCGACATCGTAGATGCAATGTTGTCGTACGTCTGCTACTACGGCATCGAAAACGCAAGCAAGGACAGAAGGCACGCTTGTCTGTTCACGAAGTTTAGGTCCATGGCATTCTTCCAACAGCTAAAAGTGCCAGGTCAACGCTATGCAGCATATTCGATTTTGCAAACCGCATTGGTCACCCTTGAGCAATTCTTCTTCAAAGAAGTCGGAGAAGCTGCCAATGTCAGCACGGACATTTTCAACCTGCATCTAAACAACGCCATGCTTGACATCTCTGAGTTCTTAGAACTCGTCAATAGTGTGGAGCCTTTCGCTATCGACATGGAAGCTGTCCGAGAAAAGCTCAAAAGCCTCGCACTGGGCGGCCATGTAAGGCCTGGACCGTATTAGGATGAGTATCCCGAATACCTACTCACCCCTAGGCGCATCTGCGCCTGGAAATCCATGGAAGTAACGAAGATACGAGCCTACCGCGGAATGCGGCTCCCGCTGTTCATGCGTTGCCATCTTGATCTCTCTATACTGCCCTTCGATGGTGCAGTCGCGTATTGCGCCATGAGTCGCTTCGCTGTTGATTTGATCGAGGGATTCCGCATGCGGAATCCGCATGCGGAATAAGGTCACGGCGAAATTGAGGAAGGTTGCCATTGTCGCTGAGATCTACATTTGGTGATCGTCCTTCGTGGGACAGATACGATGATTACAGTGTAATGTGGTTGAAGGATGCTCGTTGTGATCTCTGGGTGGCTTGCGTGCCCGGAGCGCTTGCTTGACCAAGCTTGCGCCGAACGGCTTTGGAGTTCTTCCATGGTGTGGCATTCTTGGTTCTCATATCATCCTCGATCGCATGAGACGCTTGGGCGAATTTGAGTGTGTCCTCCCAGGTGCTGCCCGCCGCGAAACCGAAGTCTGGATGTACACGCCGATGGATTTTTGGGACACTGCAAAGGAATCAGCTCTTGGCGGTGGTGATCAGGGAGATGATACCGACTGCACCACCATCGAGGGCACACGACTAATACATTATGCGAACGGCGTACTAGATCGACTTGGGCAAGGAATGGATCACTTTGATTACATAGTACTCAAGGAAGCAAACAAGCAGCCAGGTAGACATCGTGCTGTTAATAGTGTAATGGTACCACAACAAGCGACACTCCCACGCTTCCAAATCCCGTTCGTAGAACATCGCTGTCACCAACATGACAATTCAAATAAGTACCACCAACATAAGCGCGATCACCGTACATCAGCACGATGCGAATCCGCGATCCACCATGCAAGCTACAGCCCTAAGCGCCGAAGGAACGCGGGCTGCCTCCGTTTGCTTAGGAATCACGCAATCGGGTCATCCGCGCGAGTGCGAAAGGCTACCTAAGGTACATGTACCTAACAACGTCCCCTGCGAGGTGATGACTATATATCTAACTCAAATCACGCCTTCTCTGGAGAATGCTAAATACCCCTCTGCTCGCTCCTCTAAGTCGCGCGATCAAAGCTACGTCTCTCAACAACACGAAAAGCTAATTCATGACACGACACCAAACATGCCTTTAGTCGACAGTATCGTTTCGATGTGGTCTTTCTGTCCTACTGGTGGACAGGTCCAGTTACCTCCTGCGGCTGCGAGTTCGGGAGGTGGTTCTGGGAAGGAGGCTACGAAGCCGGTACCGAAGACTGGCTGAGATCATAAATTCTGGAAGTTCGTTAGACCTGGATCGACCACGTGCTGTCACGGCAAGCTATACGAACGACAAGAGCTATTTGATTGACCACGACATTTACCGTGCCGACGTATTTTACGAGGGCAGATGACGCCAGAAACGATTCCTACGACTTGACGAGCTCTGCCATAGCTCGCCGCACCAGCTTTGGGTCTCAAGTCGACGTGATACTTGAGAGACACTGGCGTTATCGACTGTAGGGTCTACCTGAACACGTTCGCGCCTGGCACTTCTTCGATCCAGAGCATCTCTCTTTCCCAGCCAAGGAGTCCCATGGAGCTGTTCAGATTTGGGCATGTAGCAGTCGGAGGCTTGGGCAGGTATGTCTACGGACAGGAGGCGAGCGAAGGGCATGGGGTGGTCCAAGGAATTGCTCGAGGCATTACGAATGATGAATGGCGCATTGTTTAATGTAAAGTAGTTGCCCGAGGCAGGTCTAGGTACCTGGCCTTCTGCATCACCTGAATCAGAGTACTCCAAAGGAGCATTGTGCTTACTGTCTTCTGTTGACGGATGTCAGGCAAGGATCTGAGATCAAGCATAGCCCGAGCGAGGCAATGATGTGGTTCATGTGATGCTGTAAGCGCAATGTATACTGACGTCTGAATAAGATGTACAATATCACTACATACTTGCTCTCCAAGCGTGTGTGTAACCACCTAAACGCGAAACCATGCAATGTAGCGGTGGTGTCGTAGGTAGTTGTGCGTTTGATGCACGTGACATCAAAATCCGACCTCACTTCACCTCACTTCACTTCACTTTACCCCTCACTGCGCTGGGAGATTAATGCACATGCAACAGTATCATTGACTCACCGTCACACGTTGTAGAGAGCAGAATGATGACCAACGAAGGAAGAAACATGTGAAAACAGTCACCCCAACGCGTGCCCAAGCTCTTCTTTCGTTAAATCAACGTGCCTTCCGTGCCTTCCCCAATTGACCAACCCAGCCGACTCCCACAGCTGACCACTCACTCACTCACCTTCGGTCAATGCAGAACTCCAAACCAAATAAAAAGCCGCGAACAACAACCATGGCGGGCATGAACCCAGAGCTCGCCATGTATCCGCCAACCCCCTTCGCGATCGCCTCGCCCTTCTCCCAATCCTTTGAGCCATCAAACTCGACAACCAACCGCCCAAACCACAAGAAGACCAGAGCCGCGAGCTTCAGCTTCCGACCGCGCAAGTCGTCGCAGCACTCACCTGAGCTCCGCAAGTCATCACTTGAGCAACCTATTGCGACAACGCCATCCACTGGCCAGTCCGAGACACCGCCAAACTATGCCGCTGCCACGCAAGCGTCCTCGATGTCGTCGCCGGCGATGAGCCCACCTTTCTCAACCCCGGCTGTTTCACCACCCTCACTCCTCAAAAGCGCCACCACCCTTCGCCCCAAGCCGAGTTTCAGTCTCTTCGGACACCCTGCGCACGACACGCCTTCCGTGCCGAAGGCGAAGCGCAACAGGCTGGTGCGCAGGAAGTACTCCGAGCCGGCGTTCGACATCGTGACTCCAAGCAGACCGCAAGCGAATGCATTCACTGCAGATGAGGCAGCTCAGCACGAAGCGCAGACGGCGAGAGAAGCACCCTCGACCACCCACGAGCTGGAAGACACTTCCGCCACAGCAATCGCCACTTCCTCTAAGCTTGAGCAGCTCGACCCAGTCCAAGAAAGCCCCGCAGAGAAAGACTTCAGCATGGCCCTCTCAAACTCCGAAAAGGTAGACAGCGACAACAGCCCACTCACCACCACCCCACCCCCGAAACGCTGGAGCCGCGCCCCTCTCCTCCCCGAACTCGACTTCGGCCTCACGCCCACCGACTCCCAACCCCTCCTATTCAACCCAACCACGCACCAAACCCCACCCGAAGCGAAAATAAACCTGTCCACCCTCCCCCTCCCCGCCGGCAAAACTCTCCCCAACCTCACCTCAACATCCGACCACAACAGCAAACCAACCTACCGCTGCGACGTGCACGCCTCCGACAGCGCCTCGCAACTCGCCATCGAGCACGCATGCCAAACCCTCGTGAGGTCCGCCGGCGGCACCATTCTCGACTCGTACTTCTACCCAGGCGGCTTTCTGTACGCGCTCCCGCCGGGGATTCGCGAGCCGATTGAGACGGGGGAGATTTCGCTCCCCGCGCCGGGGGCGAGGATCACGGTGGAGAATTGTAGGCGGTTCGGGGAGCCGCGGTTTGATGGGTTGAGGATGCATCCTGTCGGTGGAGGTGTTGGTGGGATGGCGGGGGAGGGGCTGAGGAGAAGGAGTGGGGGGTTGGTGGGGAAGTTGAGTAAGAGGAGGAAGATGGAGAATTTGAGGGTGCAGGAGTGGGTCAAGCAGAATGAGGTGGCGAAGGGGGAAGTAGCGGGGAAGGAAAGTGAAGAGGTGGCGGGTGGAGAGAAGGAGAGCAAAGACGAAACAGTCAATGGTGTTTGTGCTAGCATCGGGAAGAAGCAGTTGCTGAAGAGCATTCCGGAGAACGGCGGTATTAGCCTCTCTTCCATCAAGAGCTTCGGCAAGCTTCGATGCCACGGGAGTGAGGAGGCTGACCTCGGATCAAGCAAGCCTGCCCTGGCTACGCCGAGGAGCACGCAGAGCTTTCAGGGAGGAAACGAGAAGCGCTTTGCGATCGTGGCAGCTTCTTCCGTCAGCGATGAGGAGAGCGGCGCTGAAGAATGGGAGAGTGTGCAGAGCGAACTGTACGATTGAGAACTGACAGAAAAAGGGCGGAAGAAGAATGAGGGTTGGTCTATTGGTTTGATTGAAGGATCTCTATGGGGCTTGAAGTGAGCATTGCATCACTCCCAGCTAATTCTGTTCGATTGGTTAGCACACTCCTTGTAAACCTCAAATTGAAACGAGAATGTTGAAACTTACCCAAGCATAATACTCGCTCCGACAGCCATAGCCAGAAACTGTGTCGCGATACCCTTAAGCTCCTTAAGCTTGTTCGGGCCAGTCTCCAACATCTCAGGAATGACACCGACGGTGCCGACGTAGAGGAACGTGCCGGCCGTGAACGGGAGCAGGAGATCACCCCACTGCAAACTCGTGCCCAGCAGACCCTGGTTACCGAGACCTTTGGCCAGCTCGACGGATGCACTGTTGCCTCCAAACTCCTGGACGGCAACGCCAATGGCAGTGCCCAGGACGGCTCCCATCGCAGTGACGAACTGAAGACCCATGGCGAGCTTCTTGCTCATACCGCCTTGGATGAGAAGAGCGAAGTCGCCGACTTCGTGAGGGATCTCGTGACAGAAGACGGCGAGGGTAGTTGTAGCGCCGATGGTGGGAGAGGCGTAGAAGGAGGAGCTCAGAGCGAGACCATCGGTGATGTTGTGGGTGAAGTCCGCGACGATGTTGAGGTATGCGGACAGCTTGATCTCCTTCTTAGGCGGCTCGTTGCTGGAAGTGACTGGTGGAGCGTTTTTGGTCTCATTGGCCTTGCGGTTGCGGAGTCCAGCATCGATATCTTCGACGGCGGTCGCTTTGGCCTTGGCATCTCCGAGATGACCATTGCTGGGCTCGGAAGCGTGGCTATGGTCGTGGGTGTGTCCTTCCCCGCCAGTAGCGATCCTCAAACCCTTGTCCATTGCGACGAAAGTGACAAATCCAACCATGATTGCAACGCCGAGCAGAAGGTTCTTGTTCGGCTCGACCAGTCTCACACGCACCTCTCCTTCCGGAACCTCGCCCAGGAAGATCTCAGGCAGCAAATGGAACAGCGTGTCACCAAGCAACCCGCCCACGGCGAATGCAACCATGACGTTCAGGCTGCTCGGGTCGACATTGGTGGGTACAAGGGCGAGGAGGAAGTTCGGAGGACCAGAGATGTACGCCGTTGCGACGAAGGAGTTGATCGCTGGGGAGGTGAAGGGGAAGAGCATCTTGAATGTCTGTTGGAGCATGGACGAGTGTTCTTCGCCTTCCGAGGCATGGTGGGCGGTCAATTCCTCGACGACAGGACAAGACTGGGCGCGTTGGTTAGTAGAGCTCATGCAATGTAGGATATCAATTTACTTACCTGCAATCTATCCTCGATCTCTTGCGTGCTGAGCGAGCCGACATCGTACTTGACCGCTGATTTCAGAGTCTCTTGTGCAAGAGCCGAGCAGATCAATACAGCAACCAGGGCTAGCAAAGTCAGCTTCATACCCTTGACACCCATTTTTCGTCGTATGTGACAACAAACAGTTAACACGTCGCTCGCTGACGTCTGATTGTATACAGAGAGCCCCCTGCCCGAATATTCCCCGCCGTGACATGTGGTCTTATCAGATCCGACAAACCAGCCAATCAGGACAGGCTTCCCCAGCTTTCACTTTCAAAAAGTCTCGAATCGCCAACTTCTTCCAGTCTTCAGAAGAGAGAAATCTCTCCAAACACAAACCAAAACCTCACTCACAACAAAACCATGGGTCGCGAAATCCAGAAGAAGAAAAACCGCTCCGGCGTGCCCAAAATCCGACAAAAGCCCAAGTCCAAAAAGCGCGTGCTCAACAACCCCGTCATCGCCGCCAACTGGGACAAATCGCAGACTCTCACGCAAAACTACAAGCGCCTCGGCCTCGCGGCCAAACTGAACAAGCACACTGGCGGCGTGGAGAGGCGGGCGGACGACGTCGAGCAGCTGGAAGCCGGACGAGCTGGAAGGCCCGGTCGTGGCAGGAACGAGGACCCGCTGAGCATTGCGGGCCACCGTGCAGCGCAGCAGCAGCTCGGTTTGAGCGAGGCGAAGATCGAGCGTGATCCTGAGACGGGCGCGATTCTGCGCATTATCGATGCTCCCAAATCCAAGCCCAATCCGCTCAACGACCCCTTGAACGATCTCGACTCCAGCGACGACGAGGAGCAGCAGCAGCGCGGCTGGGCGCGCACGGGCAACCAGCACGGCAACATCGAGGAAGGCGAATTCGAGGGTTTCGGCGATGAGGAGGACGAAGAGCGCAAGACGGACGTGGTGCGGGAGCTGGAGGCTCAGGCAAGCCGGCCGGCCAAGAAGTACAAGCGCAAGCAGACGGAGAACGAGGTCGCTTTCATCGAGGAGCTGGTGCGGAAGTACGGCGACGACTATGGCAAGATGGCGCGCGACATGAAGATCAATTACATGCAGAGGAGTGAGGGCGATCTTAAGAAGAGGATCAAGAAGTGGAGAGAGGCTGGTGGGAGCATTGAGGGAGAGTGAAAATGTTGAGGGGAGGGCATTGTTTTATGCCAATTCTGTATTCTTAAGGGCAATCATTAGGGCGGAAGATTTGAGTGCTACGGATAGCAGTAGCCTGCAGCCGACATTGGACTGTCTGGCCCAAATTGGGAGGGCCATCAAGGTCGTCGACCTCCGCTCCAGGCCAGACGCCACGCAGTGCCGTCGCCAAAAGCAATGATACGGCTGCACTGTCCTCGAATTCCCGGCCATGTTACACGATAGACAGGGTGCACGGCCTAGGCGAACCAGGAGTCTTTGGGATCATATGCATACATAGAATCGGGTCTTGTTCAAATAGAAAGGTCGCCTCCAGCGGCGGAAAGGCAAGTCGAAGTTAACATCTCACACCAAAAAACCGCGATCAACCCAGCGCCGGCGCTTCTCATACCCTTTTCATCATCAGTAGTAAACGCAGTCAGTCTTCCCATCCCAGCAAAAGCCAACCGAAAGAATCCCCCCAAAACGCCTTGCCATATCAACTTTCAAACACCCACCCCTCACCGTCCCGTAACACCATCCGTCCTCCCATCCGCGCCGCCCTCAACATCATCCCCACCACTCAAATAGCTCGCCTTCTCCGCCTCCTCATACTCCCCGATCAAATCCATGACAACCTCTCTCGCGCTGTCGAACTCGCCCAGACCGTCGCGGAAAGGCTCCTCGCGCTTGTACTGCTCGAGGAAAGCGTTGCGCTTGCGCAGCCGGTCGTACTGGTTCACGATGCGCTTGAAGAGCGTGTTGATGCCCGTGTGGTTCGCGAGCATGAGGCCCGACACGCGGGGCGGCGGGCGCGAGCTGTACGGTGGTTGCAGGAAGGGTGAGGTGCGCGTTAGGGCGACTTGGATGCTGGCGGGGCCCCAGGGGATGAAGGTGGCGAGTTGGCGTTCGCGGATGCGGAGGAGGGATTTGTGAACCTGGTGGTGGAGAGTCAGTGTTGTGCTGAGGATGTATATAGTATATGCGAAGAGGGATACGTACGTCCGTGGGTTCTGCTTCGCCCATGATGATGTTCAAGATGGAGATGTAGCAGCTATTTTTGCTTGGGCTGGCGGAGACCATGCGGTTCTTCGGTTGCAGCAGGCGGCGCATGACGTCCAGGACGGTGGTTTTGCGAACCATGCGCGCAGCTTCGACATTGTCGCCTGTGAACGGGGTATAACTCGTTTGCAAGAAATGGCATTTTGGCGTTGGGATTAGACTTGCGACAATGCCGACAAGATCGTTGTGCATGTAGCCAGGGTATCTCAGGGTGGTTGTGCTCGCGCACATGACTGTACTGACAAGCTGGTTGGTTTGTTGGAAGGAAGGCTCCTGGACGTGAAGAGTGTCGGCGGCGATGCGGGAAAGGGCTCCATTGTCCAGAACGACGACGGAATCTGCGTTTTGTGTGAGACGCTTGAGAGCGAGGAGTGAGTTGTAAGGTTGGACCACAACGTCGCCAGCATTCTGCGTGTCGGGGAACACGGAGTATGTCTGGATCAGCTTCTTGGGGAATCGGTCGTTCATCCTCTCCAGCAAGAAAGATCCAAGACCCGAACCCGTACCACCAGCAATCGAATGAAGCAGCATGAAACCCTACGACTTTGTCAGCATTTCCCCCTTGAGCGAATCTTCCACACATCAGTCACCCACCTCTAGACTATCACTACCATCCGCCTCCCTATCAATCATATCCAACACCTCATCCTGCACCGTCTCGCCCATAGCATAACCCGCCGCCCAATTGTTTCCCGCGCCCGCCCCCTCCTTGTGCACGTAGAAATTCTCTGGGTTGTATATGTTGCCGTAGGGGCCGTTCACGATGCCATTGATGACCCTGGGCTCGAGGTCGAGCATGATCGCGCGCGGGACGTAGCGCGTGTCGTCGGACTGGTAGAAGAAGACATCTTTGCGGTCGCCGCCGGCG